>CM046368.1:9953538-9983391 GCA_025413025.1 Ficus hispida | reverse complement strand
ATTTGCTCTATGATCCTACAATTTAAATCAAGAAAAGCATAATTTCAGAAGTTGACCATAGCAAAATAAAACTTACAAAATCCAAAACAAAACACAAAGAAAAAAATAATAAAAGTGCTCTTGGCTAAGCAAATTTGAACTAGAAAAGCATTGGATAACTCTAATGTCTTAGAGTTATCACTTGTACCCCCCTTCTCTTCCCCTGACGTCCCTCAATTATAAGCATTCCTTTTTTGTAAGAAATTGGGCAAAGTCATGCACGATGTCATGCATCTTGCACTTGATAATATTACCATCAAAATCTCTTTCAAAATCTTGAAAGAAAGATCTCATTGCTAAATTATCAAAACAATCTTGCCCTTGATTCTCTAGATTTCGGCTTTGACTAAAATAATTTTGGGACATCCATAACTGACTCAAATCAGGCACCCTAATCTGATAATCTTTTGGAAAAATTGAGCAAAATGAGAAACAACGCTTTTCTACAAAAGTCAAATCATAATAGCTCAATAAGAATGGAACAAAAACTCGTAGATGAACATCTTCTAATTCCATAGTTCACTCCGTAAAACATCTTCCCATTGTTTCCTACTTGTTTTAAAGCGCATGAGGCTTCCTAAAGTCTTGGCAACAAGAGGTAACCCCCCGCACTTTCGAGCAATTTGTTCCCCAATATTTTCTAATTGCTCAACATCGTCCCTACCAGAGAGTGCTAGTCGGCTAAATATTAACCAACAAACTTCCTCGGATAAAAGCTCAATAGAAATCATTTGAGCTTTAGCCCTCATCATAATCGCAACTTCTTTTTTTCGTGTCGTCACTAAAACTCTGCTTCCTACCGCTCCACTCTTAAGGGATTTCCTAATCTGTTCCCACTTGCTTTCATCCCTAGTCCACACATCATCTAAGACAAGAAGGAATCTCTTCCCGTCAAGAGATGCAAGGATACGTTGCAGCAACGCTTCCAATTCACCTGAATTAGGGGCAATATTACCTTCGAGAGATTCAAGAATTGCTTTAGCAACATTGAACTCATCAAAAGGATCGGACACGCACACCCAAATCCTATACCTGAAATGACCCTTGACCCGGTCATCATTATAAACTAGTTGGGCAAGAGTGGTTTTTCCTATCCCCCCCATCCCCACAATAGGGATGACAGTGAGACCCTCGCTCTCTTGGCTACTCTCACACAACAACTTGCTTATTAAGGTCTCCTTCTCATACTCCCGACCATAGACTTCAGAAACATCAACGAGGGAGGAAGTCTTTGGCCGTTCGTACTCGATGACTCTAGTTGTGCTGAAATTATATCTATTTCTCTCAATGGCAATATCATTCAGGGTGTCATTCAAATCTTTAATCTTGATAGCAATATTACGACGAAGACCAACACCCACATGAGGGGTTCGGAAAATGCGAAACCAAGAAGACGGTATAAAGAAGCATACCTTCCTCGGCACCACAACAGTACTACTAGTTTCACCTTGTTTTTGTTCCTCTTCAATCTTCAATTTGAAAATGGCCGTGTTCCACTCGTCCAGCACGCTGTCAATGTCATATGACACGTCTTTGAGTCTGTCCAACCAAAGCGTCACAGAGTGATCATGAAGTTGTCGCTTCTCGGCATCAAGGAGAACAGCTTCAATGGCTTGGAGATTCCTGTTGAGCTTTCCTACTTCTTTCTTGACACCCGTAACGAGTCGCACCTGCTGTTTGACCTCTCCGACGGCGGCCGAAGTCAACTGTTCCAAGAGGACAGAAATTAAAGGTTCAGCCATGAGTTGGTTGAGTTTGGGGTGATTTGTTTGGTGTTTGAAAGAGATGAAAAGATGGGTATGAATGAGTTTGGGCGTTTGTAACTAATCCCTTCCAATGCAATTTCATTTATTATACGTAAGACTAAAGTGTCATGAACAAATAAACAGAAGTTTAAGACTACAAGGCAAGCAACGAACAAATAAAGACCAAAAGCGAAAGGCCGACCAAAGGTATATTTATAATAATGAAAATTTCTTTTAAAAAAAAGGTGGAGATCAATATATGCCTTCCTTAATTATGAAAATTACTTTTAAATGAACGAAACTTACACGGTTTTCATCTTCAATCTCCCAAAAAAAAAAAAAAAAAACACACAAACAAAAAATAAATGATTTTGAATATAATAAAAGGCTACAAACGTTTGTTTGTTTGTTTGTTTTTTTTTTTTTGTTTAAATAGACACTTACACAACAAGTAGTTCTGCTAGACCCCCTTCTTGACTCTCCACACATCCTGTTAAAATACATATCCTTTTTAATTTTAAAGTGATTAAGTTTACTTATTACACATTCCTAGAAATTCCAAAACTGTCGTTTTATAAAATAAATATTGTTCAACTATTTCAAATATATAATTTTAAACGCTTTTTTTTTTTTTTTATATTGACCTTTTGACGTCTTTGTCTCTCAAATATATTTTTACACCCCAATTTAATTTGATATTCATCTTTTCATATCTTTGTCTCTGTTACTTTTTTTTTAAAATTTTTATTTGAAACTTTAGCCATGTGGTGCCTTTCTTCATAGAAAAGCAAATTATACATAATATTAAGTATATTTACTATTATCTTTTGAAATAATTATATCTCCTATTATATTTAAAACTTAAAAAATTATAAAAGAAAAGTGCCAGCAACGAATTTTATAATGCATAATTGGTTGGAATCTACATTTTCGTTGATAAAAAATAAATATTAAATGTAGTAGCATATATATTTATTTTATAAAATAAATAGTACATCTACTTATTTGTATTTATAATGAAAAAAAATGAATAAGAAGCTCCTTGCCTAAAGCTTAAAATAAAAATAATAAAATTCATAAAAAAAAAAACAGTGAGATATAAAGATATAGAAAGTTAATATCAAAGTAAAAACAAAAAGGGTGCAAAAAATATATTTAAAATAGTGGAACAACATTTGTGTTTCAGAATATTAGTGTTTTAGAATTTATAGGGATGTGTGGTAAGTAAATTTAACTATTTTAGAAATAAAAATAATATGTATTTAAGAGAGGATGTGAAGAGTTAAGAGGTGGGTGCTAATATAATCACCCTACACAATAGCATTGAAAAACATATATATCTTAATACAAGCTCCCAAAAATGAATAATTCAAGTTATTATTTCTTCAGGTTCGTGCACCATAAGTATGGTTGCAAATATCCACGATATTTCTGAAATTTCCAATGATATTTTCGTATTTGAGGGATACTAAAATATCTTTAGGTGTAATATCTTTTCTGTCAAAATATTAGGAAAATATTGGTAAATATCGGGAAATATCGGTAAAAATATCGATATCTGTAAAACGTAGTGTAATTTTTACAAAGTATTTTGAGGAAATATTAGAAATTTCAATGGAAATATCAGAAATTTCAAGTGAGAATTGTAGTTCGAAAATTTTCTAAATTTCGGATTTCTATCATTTATTGTCTTTTTGAGCATAACTATAATTATCTTCTATTTTTTATAATTGATGGTGACATAGAGCAACTAGCAACTACACATGTTGTAATTATCTTATAAAAAATAGATAGAAATAAAATAAAAGATAGCACATAAAAACTGAGAGAATATATTCTCCTAGACTTTTTACAAACTTTGCACAAATTCTTATTTATGAAAATAGGTTGGGAAGAGATCAATAAACCTACATATTAACATGTTTACAACTATATTCAACTCTATTCAAATAATGTCATGACATCAATTTTGCTTGAATCAGTATGGCATCCCAAACATATTTGAAACTTAGAAGAATTCCTTTTAGTATTAAGATATATAAGATATAATATGTTACTTATGTAAAACTTGTGTATTTATCTATCTTTTTAATATTTGTGCTATCATAAAATATTAAAAATATATTTTAAACTATATTTTAATAATTTCCATAATTTTTCTGATATTTTCACCGAAATCGATAATATCTCTGAAATTTCCATAAAATTAGACTATCGATACTTCCATCGATATCGATTTTTTCATCCTTGACCATAAGGGACATCTTATCTTCAAAAAAAAAAAAACAATGCCTTTAAATGAAGGCAAAAGTTAAATTAAGGAAAAATGTTTAATTTATGGTAAGAGACAACTATAAACCTGCCGATTAAAAGAAAATAAGAAAATACAAGAACCATGAAGTCATAAAAAATATTTAAGTTAAGGCTTTTTCTTATTGTTAATGGGGAATTCTACAATCAGCCCTCATGATTTTTCCCTATTAATGAGGAACAAATTTTTTACCAAAATGCAGTTTTCTATAAGCACCATTCTAAAATGTATCACCATACCTGCTTCTGTTTCACAAATTAAATGCTATCTTACGATTTCCAAGTATAGACGGGGCCCAACCTGCTGGTATAAGTGGGCCTTGCCCCGTCCTGCCTGGCAACCTGCTCAATGATGGGGCACACCCCCACCCTTGATTTCCCTCTGCCCTATTTACATCAGGCTTGGTCAATCATAAAAATAGGAATCATTTGCTAGTAAAGAACTGTTTGTGAAAAAAGCTATTTTTCACAACTTCAACTTGATTCTAACTAATCGGATATAAAGATTATATATATATATATATATTTTTTTTTAATTTAGAAAGTAGATAACTAGTATCAGAGATTTTAAGCACATCCCAACTAGGTTAGCATCTGCATGAAATACCCGTCCTCTACCAAATCCCCAACTCAATATTATTAAGAAGAATGAAAAATACAAAATAGTTGAGCAACAAAGGGGGAAAAAGAATACATCCTGAAGAGGCAAAAAAACTAGTTGAAACTATACAAAAGCCGGAAGCTAGTCTCATAGAGTCAAGCCATAACTATCATCTTGAGAGTAAGCAACAATTATGTCTTGAGAGTAAGCAACAATTATGCCTCGTTAAAAACCCTCTAGCCAAAACCCTGTGGGAAAAAAAACTAGAGGGAAAAAAGAGCACATAATTACCACAGAAAGTCGGCTAACGACTTAATCTATAGCTAGGATAACCTGCCATTTCATGACCAACAGCATTACAACAAAAATTCGTGAAATTAGACCACCACACCGTGTTCTATAGATTAACTGTGTATGTAGCCAATCTGACACAATAACTGAATTTGTGAGGTAATTCAAGGTGCAGGACCATTTGGCAAGCCACCTCCAAGGGACAATTTTACTTCGGCAACGAAGAAGATCAACTACATAAGAGGAGTCGCATTCAAACCATAGGTTGCACCAGTTAAATTGTCGAGCAAATTCTAAAGCAGTGATGAGGCTATCGACTCAACTTTGTAGGCGTTCTTGAATCCAAGAGGCTTGAAAAACATCCCTTACAGAAACCCCTGTATGTTCTGAAAAACTTCCAAACTTCTGAGATGAAAGAACCTCCATTTCAGCCAATTTGCGGCCAGTGCAAAGACACTTATTCTGAAAGCGCCAAATGAACACTCTGACATTACAATGACTCGTCAGCAAATCCACGTCCTAAAATGGGATTCTTCGGCTCTATCCCACGCAGTAGATAGAGGAGTTGCTAGTAGTATCGCTTCTGATTCATAGCCAAGTGCCACATTCTGAACAGAGACTTCATACTTCCGACCTGGCTGATAATTAGATGTTTCATCAGAATTAATACTTATGAAAATATGGTTCCTTAAATAAATTAAAAACTGCAAAAGTATTTCCTCAAGTTCATTGTACCTGGAAACTCTTGGACCTTCTCTAAGTGGGAGTAGGAAGGCTCTTCCTGTTTCGACAAGGGTACCGCCTACATAATTTTGATACCGTTAAACAAATTCGAACGATTTCCTTGCAGGATTCTTTTCAATCCTTTTCTAACCTCTTTATAGATTACTCCATGCCATATTCTCCAAATGCATGTAAATTTCCAGCTGATCCACTATACAGAGACCCGATATCATGTCTTTGATTGTAAGGTCATCCAAGAGCAAGCATACAGACTTGAGTTCTTCATCACAAATCTTTCCAGAAAACGTTTAGTTGGACTCTTTTGGGTGTCGCGGAAGCTAATGATTAAAAAAAAATGTGAAACAACCTGATTATGAGTTGACAAAAAGAAGGCTGAAAACTAACCTACCGAAGTACACTCAACTAACGGAATTTAGAGAACTTTCAATCCTTGGGACTGACGAATATTTTTAGAAGGACTTACTGAAAATGGGGGTTATATAAAAAGCTGAAAAAAGAAAAGAAATAGAAAATTTGGACATGAAAGAAGAAATCTTGAATAAAAGTACGTACCTGCTCCGAGGTCTTCATTCAAATCAAAAGGCTTGGTCAAGCAAGAGCTCAACATGATACAATGCCAAGAGAAGCGGCTTCATTTGAATCTGAAAAGCATTATATGAGTTCATTTGAAGCTCGGGAAGAATGCAAAGCCAGTATCTCGACTACCTGTATTACACTCCTGGAAACCATGAGAAACTCGAAACATCTTGCCAGAAAGAACCTTGAGTTACCTCTTTCCATGAGCTCTGTATATCAACAGCACTGTAGACAAGGCTAGATAGCGGATTAACGAAGATAAGTAGAGTAGTAAGTTAATCTTCTAGAATTTTTGCAAAAACAAACTATTTGATTCTATTAATTTTGTGCTGATCAAGTTTAATTAAAAAGCCATAAAGGAAGACTTCATTAGCTCCATCATGGACTAACGTAATTCCCAACTATGATAACATTGTAGAAACAGAGATAAGAATAAAAAAGAATATACATAAAATAGGACATTTCAAAAGAAAGATCACGTACAATTTTTCTTTGAAAACTGAGATTAGCCATAAATAATACGTATATCACCATTTTCTTTTCAGTTGATGAAAGCTCCGAATCTACATATAGGGGAAATTTTTGATCAAAAACTAAACAAGGAAACAAACTAGGATCCAGAAAATGTTGCACTATTCTGGGATAACTTGTTATGAAGTGAGTGAAATAAGAATTTTACCCTATTTATACTTGCACATTTCCTTGAAAGGTATTCTCGCATTTTCCCTTCCAGTTTCCACCTATGCATGAAAACAGGTTATCCAGGGAACAAAAATGTCCTTTTCTTCTTCAAGTCTTTGTCTCCATGAAAGGATCGAGAAACGGAATTACTGGCACAGATAAGAATGCGGATCCTATTAAATAGAATAGATAAAAAGGGATTAAAAAAAGGACGTGATGAAGTTCTTTACTTGAAATCCAAGCCGATTCAGGATGTTAAATTCAGCATAACTTGTTTAATTTATTGATGACGAATTCTGTGGACGAAGGGTATGAACATCTGAAACTGCAAAATGATGGGGGAAAAAAAAAGGAGAACAGAGCATAGCCTTCTTTAACATTAAAAAATTAACAAGAAGAAGAAGAAAAAGAAAGACGAAAAGAGGATTTAACTGTAATTACAACAAGCATATGATTTTCGGATCTTCGTGGAGAGTCAGACCACAGGATAGTTCTCGTGTTTAGTGAGCATATCCCAATTTATTTTTTCGGATCTTCATGGAGACCACAGTAGTTCTTGTGCTTGACTAAACAGAAGTACCGCAAAAGAAACTCCAAGAACAATTTTCCGCAACAGTTTTATAAGTTTGACCTTGCCATACATGGACAATGTTACTGAAACATATACAAAGCACTCTAATACTCATAGCATACTGAATATTCATAAAATGGTAATTTCTCATTATTAGAGTTGAATGTGACTAGCTACTAGTGTGAAAACTATTTTTCTCTACAAGGGCCCTCTGCAAGTTCAGTTCTCTGTTTGATATTTTCACTGAAATTCTAGCAAAGTCACCCTTTGCTTGAATTCTTTAGAGCATCAAAATGCACAACGTATATGAACATGACTTAGTGAAGCCCATTGGCGTATATAATATTACATATCTTGTACATGAGTGCTTTGTAAAAATGACAAGATGAGAAATTTCATATGCAAAATGAATATTCGAAGTTTTTATTTTACAAAATGACTTTGGTTCACCTTGAATTTACATTGCACCCTTGCAAGGCGCTATGTTTGAGAGTTTAGTTTGCAAGTGAGAGGTACTTACATATGTTTTACCCCTATGTGATGTGTACAGCCGTTAGATTTTCTTTTCTTTCTTTTCTTTTTTCCCCAAACAGCTCTCAATCTGAAAACAGAGAAAAAACAAATTGTCAGAAACAAAAAAAAAAATGGAATAAACTGCCTTTTGCCTGCACTTTTTTTAATTATTTGAGTAATGAGATTCAGACCGTTCGAGCCACGACTGTAGGACGACCTTGTGAAGATTTTTCCATGGAAATCCAAGGTGCTTTGTTGTAGCTGGTTAGGATAGCACGTGTCTTTGATTGTTTGAACCAACTCTACAATAGATCAAGGCGAAGATTCGATTATCCTACCATCTAGAAACATTTTTGAAATGTTAATGCAGAAGTAATTAATGGTCAGAATAATCTAGAAAGGAAATTAATCACAACAATATTGATATTATAGAGTTCTTTATACCAATGGCTATAGTGATGTGTATATCACCAATATTTCTTTAGTTGATGCCGAGCTCCAAATCTACAATCAAGAAGATTTTCATATCAGAAACTTCAACAAGAAACAGATGAGCATCCCGAAAACGTGGAACTATTCAGGTAAAGCTAGTTATGAGGCGACTCAAATGAAGATTTGATCATGTTGATACGTACAAATTTCTGAAAAGAATTCTGATGTTTCCCCTTCCGGTTTCTGCCTATGCATAACAACCAGGTCGTCCAAAGAGCATTAATGTCCTTTGCTTCTCCAATTCTTTAGAATGGGTTTTACACAAATGAAATGAATATGGATCCTATAAAAAATAATTGTTAAAAGAAATAACGATAAAAAGGAGCATTCATAGTGGAAGGATTTTAATTATCTATCGAAGTCCTTCACTTGGAAATCCTTACCAATACATGATTATACGTAGGCTTTAGTCCTTGTCTGTTTCTAAATAACTCTCAGTCTAAAAAGGTTCAAAAAATGTCGTCATAAAATTATTAATAAAAAAAAAAAAAGAAAACAAAATACTTTTTGCTTGTGCTTTTTGTTGAGTATTCAAGTGGTGAATTTCATACCATTCGAGCTCCGATCACAGGACAAGCTTGTCAAAATCTTTCAATGGAAATCAAAGGTGCTTTTCATTGCAGGTTTAAGGATAGCATGTGTCTTGGCTTGTTTGAACCATATCTCTACAACAGATCAAGACGAAGGTTCAATCATCATACGAAATAGACATCTTTTGAAATCTTAATCTTGTAGTAATCAATGGACGGAGAAATCTTAAAAGGTAATTACAAACAGTAAATCAGGGGTGACTGTTTATTTAATGTAAATAGAGTAAAAAATACAGAAGCACCACAACCGATGAACTAAAAACTTCCATTGGTTTTAAAAGGTTTTATATGGAGTTAACAACATTATATATATATATATTTTTTTTTTTTTATAATGAAAATTTTAAAATTTTTTTAAATGAAATAATGATAATTACCAATTAGACTTGATTATGAGGTGGAATAGGAAAACTAGCTCTCTCTCTCTCTCTCTCACACACACTCTTTGTTTGGTTTGCTTATTCTTCAACATCTTTGTTAGAGTTTTCCTCAGCAATATTCTTAAGCAATTGACCTGAAATTATGAGAAATTGTTTAGTTTGACAATGATATAATCAGACAGAAAATGACAACATTCGATGTTTATATTAATTAAATAAAGTAGAAACAGAACAACTGGCAAGAAGTGAAGAATTGATGTAATACACACCGAGGACAAAGAAGTTACCAGAATAACTAGAGTCATCTGAGATATTTGTTGTGCAGAGGAATTGTTCAACTCCTAAATAGGGAGAGAGGAACTATTAAATTTGGTCATCTGAAATTGCCGAGACGATTATAAGCAACTTGCTTTAGCATCACAAACATATAAATTAATAAAACTTTTCCAAAACTATGTAATTACATAAATTCCCTAGCAAATCTAATATTCCCAAAGCCTTTTTTCTTTTACCAGCAAAAAGTCAAAATAAGAAATTATGATGCTCCAAAATGGACGATAAGGACTCAAATTCTTTTTTTTATTTTTTTTTTTTGGGGGGTAAAATCGACACATATTTTTATGATGCCCTGGAATGATGACAACGAGAAATAAGGAAAACATTAATCTTAGAAAGGTAAAAAGGCAAATTAAAAAAAAAAAAAAAGAGTAAATAATTTCTAATTGAAAAGGCAGAACAACCAACCCTGACAATGATGCACTTAAGTAGACAACAGAGATTATTAAGATTAACATGAAATGAGGTTGCAGAAAATTTTCACAATTCAAGTGACCAAGAAATTAATAGAAACTAACCAAGGGGGCTTTGAGGTTTTACTCGGACTCCTCCCAATCGATCTTCAAATTTGGTCTGTTTTGCAGGAAATCCGGTAGTCCTTTTAGGCTGTCGCAATGTATAACTTGTAAGAGGGTAAGGCAAGGCATAATAGTCAAACGACTATCCTCTTCTCCTTTTCTCCTGCTATTTTGGGTTACGCCCTCCCACTCTTTCCAGTTGTTCAACATGAAAAACTTAAGTCGTTTCAATTTGGGGAAGGAAACAAACCGTGAATTTTGGCTGAAGACCACCCTCTTTGACTCCACATTAACATTGTCTCTCTCATTTATTCCCAAAAACTCAAGCCCAATCTTCTCCACATCTTCCATGCGTGCTATCTCGAGTGATTCAAGGGAGGGCAATATTCCCAATGGGGGTAAAGTCTTGCAATATGAACAGTTCACCAGTTCAAGCCTTTTCAGATAAGTTAGTGATTTCAACCAACGGGGAGACACTGTTCTACCACAATAGCCATAAATATCTAAAGATTTCAGATTTGGATGTGGCTGAAACGCTTCAAGCATATCTTCATTTTCATATCTAACAACAACACCGGGAAACTGTAGCGTTAATTCGCAGAGATTTTCTTTATTCTTGAGTGGCGCCTTCTCTGCCTCAACGACACCTACGCGTTGACCGTAAATTATAGAGATACTCCCTCGAAGTTGTTTCAAATTATATAAATCTTTAAACTTCATTAACTCCTCGTTCTCGTGTGGATCAGGCACAATAAACCAATCCAAAGTCTGAAGAGAAGTCAATCTTCCTATTCCTTTTGGCAATCCTTTTATACGAGTGCCCTCAATACGTAGATGCCGTAAATTGACGAGTCTGTCCATCCCTCCTGGTAGCTTTTTAATACCGGAACAAGAATACATTTTTAGCGTTTGCAGGTTGCATAAGTTGCACACTGTTTCTGGCAATCTACGAATACGAGGATTGTCAGAGATATCAAGATATCTCAGATGTATCAACTTATCAACCCCCACAGGTATTTTATCAGTACCACATGCACGCAAACTCAATGTCCTAAGACAAGATAGGCTTAACAATAATTCAAGCGCCCTTGGAGATAGATATGAATGGCGGCTTAGAAATCGTGCTGAAAACTGCGGGCGGATAACAAAGAGGGTACGCAGACTCTTTTTATTGTTTATTGGCTCGGGAATTGTGGCAACTGCAGACTCCAGCACTAGCGTCATGTGACGGATCTTTTCATCTGCTTCTTCCATTCTCTTCTCCTGACGTCCCTCAATTATAGAACATTCCTTTTTTGTGAGAGATTGGGCAAAGTCATGCACGATGTCATGCATCTTGCACTTGATAATATTACCATCAAAATCTCTTTCAAAATCTTGAAAGAAAGATCTCATTGCTAAATTATCAAAACAATCTTGCCCTTTATTCTCTAGATTTCGGCTTTGACTAAAATAATTTTGGGACATCCACAACTGAATCAATTCAGGCACCCTAATCCCATAATCTTTTGGAAAAATTGAGCAAAATGAAAAACAACGCTTTTCTACAAAAGTCAAATCATAATAGCTGAATAAGAATGGAACAAAAACTCTTAGTTGAACATCTTCTAATTCCCATAGTTCACTCCGTAAAACATCTTCCCACTGTTCCCTCCTTGTTTTAAAGCGCATGAGGCTCCCTAAAGTCTTGGCAACAAGAGGTAGGCCCCCGCACTTTCGAACAATTTGTTTCCCAATATTTTCTAATTGCTCAACATCGTCCCTACCTGAGAGTGCTAGTTGGCTAAATATTAACCAACAAAAGCCCTCAGATAAAAGCTCAATAGAAATCATTTGAGCTTCAGCCCTCATCATAATAGCAACTTCTTTTTTTCGTGTCGTCACCAAAACTCTGCTTCCTACCGCTCCACTCTTAAGGGATTTCCTAATCTGTTCCCACTTGCTTTCATCCCTAGTCCACACATCATCTAAGACAAGAAGGAATCTCTTCCCTCAAGAAATGCAAGGATACGTTGCAGCAACGCTTCCAATTCATCTGAATTAGGGGCAATATTACCTTCAAGAGATTCAAGAATTGCTTTCGCAACATTGAACTCATCAAAAGGATCGGACACGCACACCCAAATCCTATGCCTGAAATGACCCTTGACCCGGTCATCATTATAAACTAGTTGTGCAAGAGTGGTTTTTCCTATCCCCCCATCCCCACAATAGGGATGACAGTGAGACCCCCGCTCTCACGGCTACTCTCACAAAGCAACTTGCTTATTAAGGTCTCCTTCTCATACTCACGACCATAGACTTCAGAAACATCAACGAGGGAGGAAGTCTTTGGCCGTTCGTACTCGATGGCTCTAGTTGTGCTGAAATTATATCTATTTCTCTCAATGGCAATATCATTCAGGGTGTCATTCAAATCTTTAATCTTGATAGCAATATCATGACGAAGACCAACACCCACATGAGGGGTTCGGAAAATGCGAAACCAAGAAGACGGTATAAAGAAGCATACCTTCCTCGGCACCACAGCAGTACTACTAGTTTCACCTTGTTTTTGTTCCTCTTCAATCTTCAATTTGAAAATGGCCGTGCTCCACTCGTCCAGCACGCTGTCAATGTCGTATGACACGTCTTTGAGCCTGTCCAACCAAAGCGTCACAGAGTGATCATGAAGTTGTCGCTTCTCGGCATCAAGGAGAACAGCTTCAATGGCTTGGAGATTCCTGTTGAGCTTTCCTACTTCTTTCTTGACACCAGTGACGAGTCGCACCTGCTGTTTGACCTCTCCGACGGCGGCCGAAGTCAACTGTTCCAAGAGGACAGAAATTAAAGGTTCAGCCATGAGTTGGTTGAGTTTGGGTTGATTTGTTTGGTGTTTGATAGAGATGAAAAGATGGGTACGAATGAGTTTGGGCGTTTGTAACTAATCCCTTGCAATGCAATTTCATTTATTATACGTAAGACTAAAGTGTGATGAACAAATAAACAGAAGTTTAAGACTACAAGGCAAGCAACGAACAACTAAAGACCGAAAGAGAAAGGCAGACCAAAGGTACATTTGTTTTTTCTAGGCAACGAAAGGTATATATGCTCCCTACTTTGCCAATATAACTAGTGCCTGCTTACTGCTTACTAAAATATATGAAAATAATCTAAATATTAACTAACTTTACAATTTTTAAAGAAAGTCATTATTCTATATCTGTAATTATCTTTTTTTATTAAGAATTTAAATTTATTTGAATTTAGGATATGTTTAGTTACCCAAATTCTTTATCCTTGTAACTAATATTTATTTATATATATAGAGTCATATTCGTAATATTACTTGCTAATAAGTTCTTCTATTTGTTCTTAGTCTATAAATATAAACACATTCATATTAAAGAACTTTCTTCTCTTATTCCTTTTTGTTTTATTCTTTTTATCTTTTCTTTATTATTCAGAACGAAAGCAATAAAGTGTTTAATTAATAGTTATTTTTTGTAGGATTCCATGCAGATTACGAGGGAAACCTCCTTAAAGGGGTGAAAAAGTAGGGCACGACTCTAAACCTTATGATTTAAAAGAAAATATTAAAAAAAAATTGAATATCTATAAAGTCATGATCAACATTTACACTATGTTCGGTTGGATTGTTGTTCTTGTTATTGTTCTTGTTGTTGTTATTATTATTGTTATTATTGTTATTATTGTTCTTATTATTGTTATTATTATTATTATTATCATAAAGATCGTATATTTATAATAATGAATTTTTTTTTAAAAGGTGGAGATCAATATATGCCTTCCTTAATTTTGGAAATTACTTTTAAATGAACGAATCTTACATGGTTTTCATCTTCAATGTCCAAAAAAAAAAAAAAAACCAAAAGATAAATGATTTTGAATATAGTAAAAGGGTACAAACTTTTTTTTTTTTTTTGAAATAGACATTTACACAATGAATAGTTGTGCTGATTCCCCCTTCGTAACTCTCCATACATCCTTCTTAAACACATATTCTTTTTAATTTGTAAAGTGATTAAATTTACCTATTACATATTCCTATAAATTCCAAAACTATCGTTTTATAAAAATAAATATAGTTCAACCATTTCAAATATATATTTTTACACCGTTTTTTTATTTGATATTCACCTTTTGACGTCTTTGTCTCTCAAATATATTTTTACACCTCATTTTGCTAATTTGATATTCATCTTTTCATATCTTTGTCTCTCTTACTTTTTTTTTTAATTTTTATTTGAAACTTTAGCCTTGTGGTGCCTTTCTTCATAGGTAAGCAAATTATACATAACATTAAGTATATTTACTTTTATCAATTGAAGTAATTATATCTGCTATTATATTTACAAACTTAAAAAATTATAAAGGAAAATTATTAAAGGAAAGTGCAAGCAACGAATTTTATAATGCATAATGGGTTGGAATCTACATTTTCGTTGATAAAAATAAATAAATAGTAAAAGTAGTAGCATATATATTTATTTTATAAAATAAATATAGTACACGAACTTATTTGTATTTATAATGAAAAAAAGAAGAAGAAGAAGAAGAAGAAGAAGAAGAAGAAGAAGAAGAAGAAGAAGAAGAAGAAGCAGCAGCAGCAGCAGCAGCTGCTCCGTGCCTAAAGCTTAAAATAAAAATAATGAAACCTATAAAAAAAAAAAACAAAAAAAACAATGAGAGATATAAAATATAGAAAGTTGAATATCAAAGTAAAAACAAAAAGGGTGTAAAAAATATATTTAAAACAGTGGAAAAACATTTGTGTTTCAGAAGATTAGTTTTAGAATTTCTAGGGATGTGTACTGAGTAAATTTAATTATTTTATAAATAAAAATAATCTGTATTTAAGAGAGGATGTGAAGAGTTAAGAGGTACATGCTAACAGAATCACCCTACACAATACTATTGAAAAACATTTTTTTTTCTTTTAAAAAAAAACAAGCTCCCAAAAATGGATAATTCAAGCTATTATTTCTTCAGGTTTGTGCACCATAAGCATGGTTGCAAATATCTACGATATTTTTGAAATTTCTATCAATATATTCATGTTTGAGGGATATCAAAATATCTTTTAGGTATATTATATTTTCCGTCAAAATATTGGGAAAATATCGGTAAATATTGGGAAATTTTGATAAAAATATCGATATTGATAAAATGTAATGAAATTCTTACAAAATATCGGGAAATTTCGAGAAAACATCAGAAATATCGTGGAAATATAAGAAATTTCATGTGGAAATTACAATTCGAAAATTTTCAAAATTTCGGATTTCTATCATTTATTATCTTTTTGAAAATGTTATAATTATCTTCTATTTTTTTAATTAGTTAGTGAGATAAAGCAAATAGTAACTAGTATGTTATAATTATCTTCTAAAAAAAGTGAAAACGGAGAGAATATGTTCTTCTAAACTTTTTACATACTTTGCACAAATTCTTATTTATGAAAATAGGTTAGGAAGAGATCAATAAACCTACATATTAATATGTTTACAACTATAATCAATCTATTCAAATAATATGTCATAATACAAATTTTATTTAAATCAAGATGACATTCCAACCATGTTTGAAACTCATAAGAATTCCTTTTAGTATTAAGATATATAAAATATAGAATATATCTTACGTAGAACTTGTGTATTTATATATCTTTTTAATATTTATACTACCATAAAATGTTAAAAAAATATATTTTAAACCATATTTTAATAACGTCCGTAATTTTTCTGATATTTCCACCGATATCGATAATATCTTTAAAATTTCTATAAAAATAAACTATCAATATTTCTGTCGATATTAATATTTTCATACTTCACCATTAGGGACGTCTTATCTTCTCAAAAAACAAATGCCTTTAAATGAAGGCAACGTTAAATTAAGGAAAAATGTTTAATGTATAGTAGGAGACAAATATAAACCTTCCGATAAAGAAAATAAGAAAATACAATAACCATGAAGCCATAAAATATATTTAAACTGAGGCTTTTTTTTTTTTTTTTTATGGGGAATTCAACAACGAGACCTCAGGATTTTCCCCATTAATGAGATACAAATTTTTTAGCAAATTGACTTTATATGGTCAAGATCAAAAAGATATACCACAAAATAATCAAACCTACCGCACTTGATTTTATATTACAAAGCATTTAAAAAATATATGGAAAAAAAAAACCTCAAGCGACCGACCATTCCTCACCCTAGCTCCTCCATCGACGACAGCGAGCGCCCAACCCCACAACGGCGAGAACGCCGACAACAACTGACCCCACGACGGCGAGAACAGCAACATCCCCACGATGCGACAAGCAACCAACCCCCTCCGACCCCTACCCACCACGATCCACCGGAAATCACAACGAGCTCGTTATCGCAACCTCCAATCTACAAACTAGCGGAAAAGGAAACCCAGTCTCCTCGCCGGATCAAAACTCTCGCAAACCCAGAAACCTACCTGGCGACAATCGCACCCCATGAGCGACGGCGTAGACGAGCTCGTTACTGGCCTCCAAATCTCATGGTGGTGCGAGCCGCCCCCAGCCCACATTGCCAGCCTCGCCACGATCGCCCACCTCACGATTTCGGAGATCCGCTGCCAAAGATCTCCATTGTCGATCGTCAGTAGCACTCACCAGGGAGCCACCACCATCGATGCCATCTGGAAGTGAAACCAACATGGTCGGAGACATAGTTGATTTGGTGGCCGACGAGGTCAGAGATGGCGTGGTTGGAAAGCCGACGAGACTCACGGCCACCACGAGATGTTCTTGCTTTTTTTCGTTATTAGTGTGTGTACTATTTTTAGTTTAATGTATCTTTTTAATTTAGACGGTTAAAAGTAAATCCAATCGTCAAAAATTATTTCCTCATGGAGTAAAATTAGAGGGTCTCATTGTAGATTTGACTTTTTTACGTATATTTTCTGAATTGTTAACTTTATCAATTTAGTTTTTAAATATTTTTAATTAACAACATGAACTTTTAATTTTTTTTATCATAGATTCTTTTTACTCATGTTCATTAAAATTGAGATGGTTTTTTATATTTGATTTTTGGCATATATTTAAATATCATTACACTAATATGACATAAAAATTTAACATCCGACCACTATGACACAAAAACAAAACTAAAATATGTCTCATGTTGATCAAGAAAGAGAATTTATATCAACTTTTTGCATGTGACAATCCAAAAAAGACATAGTTGATCTTTTTTATTTTAATTTATATGTAAATTTATTTAAAGCACAATTCAATTATAATTTAAATTTGAACTTAAATTTTAAAAAAGAAATTTTGTATTAAAATTAAGCAAAAATGATCGATAATACTTTTTTCGAAATGTCAAGTGCACAAACACCATCTAAATTTTCACCTATGTGAGCAAAATGGAACGATGGTATTAAAAAATTATAAGTTCAAGGGTTAATTACCATAGAAAAGAAAGTTTAGAAACTAAATTGTCAAATTCATAAAATTTAGGAGAGTGTTCGTTTAAAAAAAAAAAAAAAAAAAAAAAAAAAAAAGCCTTAAGCCAACCATTAACCGCCATGAACTAATAAAAATTTTCTAATTTTAAATATTTAATTTAATATAAAGTTAATAAACTTTGACAATGAAACTGGAGTCCGCCTAATTGTCTCAATACTTTATTTTAAAAATTATGTTTATAATTTTTTTCTCTTAATCCGAGAGAATTTATAGTATACTGGATATGGTGAGTTTAATTCTTATATTAATTCGCTAGTTTATTCTCTATTTAATTACAATGAAGTCATTTAACTTCTAGTGATTTAATACAAAACATCGAACATTTAACGTCTTGAATATGAAAAGTCTTTAATTGTTAACCGTGACTCTTTTGTAGACGCTTGAAGTTTCTCTTCTAACCTCAGGTATGATCTCAGGTGGACTTCTATTCTACCTTACAACTAGGTCATCTTCTATAATTAGGTAGACTTCTATTTAAATAAATTTCTACTTAAGTTGACTTCTACTTTACCTAAATACAGACTTGGAAAGACTTATATCTTATAGTTAGGTAGACTTGCATCAAACACGGACTTAGGTAGACTTCTACCTTAGTAAGAGTTTAAGTAGATTTTTACTTGAGTTCAGATTTTAGTGCAACTTATTGTTAAAACTTTTATATTATAATGAAAATACCATCCAACAGAATGTAATTTTTCTTCATCATCCCACAGATGTCCCCATTCTCACTTTAACACCCAACTGATTGAAAGGTTTAAAATTATTCAATATTAATACATCAGGATAAAAGATAGTAGATATCAAAGTGAGATTAGAAGTGAAGTTTGAGGACAATTTACAACATTAATCCAAATTTTAACTAAGGATGATAAAAGAAATTATCCACACAAAAAAAAAAAAGTTGAATTGTTTGTTTAATCCTTAACCATCTTATGAAATTACGATTTGGTCTGTAATTTTTTTTTCTTGTGACTAAAAGATCCATATACCTTAAAAGGATGCAATTTGATCTTTTTTTACTAATAAAAGTTAAAAACTAAAATGGAATATTGGAAGATCACATGTATGAAACATGTAGGTTGAATTAGGTAAATTTTTTTTAGTCACCCTTAAAAAGTAAATCATATGTGACTCACGTGAAATTTTCTATTTAATTTTTAATGTCTTGTTAACAAAAGATATCATTTTACATCCTTTTAAAGAGTTTATGGATCTTTCAGTCATAAAAAGATTCAAATTAAATTATAATTTCGTAAAAAGATTAGGGATCAAAGAAGCAATTTGGAAAAGAGTAATTGGCCCAAATAGTCCCTGAACTCTTTAAAAAGTGACGGTTTTGTCCCTATTTTATTTTTTTGGCCGATAAGACCCTAAACTCTTAAAATATTGGCCATTATAGTCCTTCTTGTCCAAAACCATTAAATTTCTAATGGAATCTTGCTCAAATCATAATTTTTGTCATTAAAAGACCAAAATAGCCCTTAATTTTTATTTCCTTACTCATTTACATTCTTCCTTAGTTTTTCTTTCTTTTTCTTTTTTTTTTCCTCAAGCCAAAAACCACCCAAAACCTATAAATCACATTCTATAATTTCCCACAAATTTTTAAGCAGAAAATTTTTTCCCGGCAACCAAACAAAAACCCACCCAAGATCACAGCTTATAAAGTTACGAAGTAGACTTTGATCTTGATCCTTTCGGGTGAGCCTAACCCATTTGATCCCAGGAAGGACACTTTCAAACCCCTATAGGCACTGAAACAAGTGAGAAATAACAAATTGTGGCAAGCTTCATCTCTCTCAATGCCAAAACGGTCATGAGCCCTATGTTTTGCCATTTGATTTAGAGAGAGAGAGTGACAGAAAAATTTGAAGTTATTTGTATACTCATGTCTACTAGTATGTTCAATCTCAGCATGTTGAAGTTCATGTTCCTACTCCGAAGAAAGGTGAGATTTTGATGAAATTCAACTTCAAACCCATCAAAACAAAACAAAACAAAATGAAAGATGAAATACCCTGATTTTCTTCTTCTCTGTCTCAACTAGCTGCAATTTCTCAATGTTGCATTGCTGAAAAACAAATTCGCCCAAATCAACATCAAAACGCACAATTCCACAATAAATTCCCAAAAAACAAAAAAACAAAATTGAAGAATTGGAAATTCGAAACTTTGAATCTAAAACACACAACCGATCCAATTTTCCAAAAAAAATTACGGAAAAAAAAAACTTGGAATGAAAAAGAAAAATTAGAGTGAGTGGTCTATGTTTATTACATAATATAATAGATAGCTTAACTTCCTTTTATTTAGTTAAATGACCTAATATGTATGTTTTGTTTAAGTAATTTTCATTTTTCCCAAACACCTCCTCTCTCTTTGCGACTGAGCTTCTATGACAGCGATGAAAACCAGTGACTGGCATCTAAGAGGAGATTGCAGCAGTGGGAGATGTTCCGATCTTCAAGCCTTGCATCTTCGATTGCACTTCCATGGCAAATCTCCACACAAGCAACCGCCATCTCATCTCCATATGTCGCCCATCCCAGTTCTTGTTTGAGTTTCATACGCAACCTCAGATTAATAAGATCGGAGCCGTTCGATCTAATCTCCGGCTCTAGATTTAATCGTCCGATCGAAGCCACACGAACTCCCCGTTCTAGAGAAAGAGGGAGAGAATGGGTTGGTTTTTTTTTTTTTTAATAATAACTCACTGATTTACCAATAGTTAATTACTGATTGATCATAAAATTTGTGATGTTGTTTATGGCCAATAACTGATTGACTGTGTATCAATCGGTGATTGACTACATAATTTTGAGTTATATTATGGTCAATCATAATTAGTGATTTTACTATAATTAATTAGTGATATATCAATATTTAATCAGTGATTAACTATATAATATGGTCAATCAGTGATTAACTATTTACAAAATTGATTAACCATTATGAGAGAAAAAATGTCTTTTAACTAATTTTTAAAACCTTGGGCTATTTATTAGAGATCTAGATCTATTCTCTTCTTTGGCAATCAAGAGCCGTGATCTCTTATCCCGCAACACGCGATATTCATTGCTTTTTCTTCTTCAACTTAAGTTGAGATTCGCAACAGATTCCTAGCAGATTCGTAGCAGAGACCCATCAAATGGTGTGAATCTTGTCGGGACTCTGCTGCTCGCCTTCATCCCAAGGGGAGTCCTTAAGGAGGATGTCGTCGTCGTGCTCGTCGATCCGATCATTGACGGTGACTGTCTTGTCATCGGAGATAAGGAAGTCGATGAAGGAGGAAATCTGAGTTAGAGAGAGAGAGGGGAGAAAGAGAATTGAAATTCTAGGTTTTTTTTATTAGTTTTTTTTTGTTAAATTAAATTTATTATTAGATTGTTAAAATACCTTTTTAAATTAAGTCATATGTATTGAACATGAATTATTCTGTTAAAAATTTAACAGTTTTAAACATAAATGATTATAATGATTAATATTTTAAAAATTTAACGTCTTCTCGATCAAAAATAAAATAAAATGAAATAGAGACATCATTTTTTAAGAATTTGTGGACTATTTGGGTCGATTATTGATTATTAAAATGGTAACAAAATGGGTTAGAGTGTTGATGTATACCAAAAACCCGACCCTGCCGACATTCTGTTTTCCCGTGAAAAAATCTTTGGCTGATTTTCCAGTGATTGATTTTGGGCGCACACAGTCAGAATATAGGCAGAGAAAGAAGAGAAAGAGAGAGTTGAAGATCTCCATAGCTAAATCCAAAAGCTATATCTGGTACAACCATTAACAATGCGGAGGTATTACAATTTTCAGGCCCCTTCCTTCTTTACTTCTCTCCTCTCTTACTTTTCCCGAATCTATTTTTTCTCCAACCAAACATAAATTTCGATTTTCATTCAATGGTTCTGATTCTATGCAGATCGGGTTTCCATCACCGGCTCCACGGGAAGCCTGCTGGAGGAGCGGTGAAGGGAATGGTCGGAAGGCTATCGATCGCCGTCGTGGTGCTCTTGATCTGCACCGTTTCCTTGCTCGCTAGGATGTCTGGCAATGGCGGTTCTCGATCTGCTTACCGTTCCGATGTTAGTTCGAAACTCACATTTTCGATTTCTTTCTATATATATATATATATATATATTTATTTATTTATATTTACATGTCTACACTTTTTTTTTTTGGTGGAATTTGGTCTGTTCTGATTTTCTTGCGAAACGCGTGAGAAATTGGAAGTAATTTTGGGCTGTTTAATTTGGCAAGCATTTGTTTGTTTAGAACCCTAACACTTGAATAACAAAGATGAAAATTTTGGTTTGAAGCTTAAAGCTTTGAGTCGTTGGTTTATTATTCTTATTTTCTTGTGATTTCATATTTATAATATGAAATTATTTTCTAAATGGGATTTTTGAGATATCTGGAACCATCCAATCTTGAAAATATATTGTGGCCTTACGAGAAACTTGAAATTTTCATTTCAGTTGTGATCATTGTTGAAGAGGGCGATGATTCTGTCGTAGCCATTGCATTGCCATTTTAAGAACTTTGACGGTAGTTTACTTGGCTGTCTTTATCGGTTTGGAATTAATTACTTGTGTTCTCACTATGTTTGTGCAGATCCGTGTAGAAGAACTTTGGAATAGTGCTGAATCCGATGGCTGGAGGCCATCATCAGCTCCTCGATCCGAATGGCCCCGTATGATGCTATTTTAATCTTTTACATAGATTTTTATCCTTTGTTAAGTAATGCTGAAAGAAAGTACTTATTTTCTACCTTGTGACAGCACCACCAAGTGAAACAAATGGTTATCTACGAGTACGGTGCAATGGTGGACTCAATCAGCAACGGACTGCGGTTTGTATCTTTCTCATTTGTGACCCTGAACTATTATTACAGTTTTTACCCTTTTTGCTTCAGTAAGACTGATGTTTTCCTCTAATTATTCTCTCGATATTTTAGATTTGCAATGCAGTTCTAGCCGCACGAATCATGAATGCTACACTTGTGCTGCCTGAGTTGGACGCGAACTCCTTTTGGCATGATGACAAGTACGTATACACATGTTTTTGCTGCTTTTTTATGGAAGTCATCTTTTTACCATAATCATGTTTCTCCTCCTAGAACTTTGTACTTGGAGAAGAGGTATGGGTAGCCAGCCCCAAATATTACGGGACAAGGTCTTAGCTTGAGTTGACTGTTATTGTTAAACTTTTATTTCAGTTTCTAAATAAGAACCATATAGAATAGCTAGAGGAGAGTGAATGGATGAGTAAGTGAAAAAGTTACACGAACTAGAAAGACGTCCTTAGTTAAAATTTATTTGGCACTAGAAGATAAAACCTTTCGCCTTCATTATAAGAGCTTATTAGTCTCATAAGCTATTGGTTTGGTTGCTAAGTGCATCTTATTTTCCTCTCTGCTTTCTTGGCTAACATAGGAGGCACTTCACTTGTGGACTCTATATCTTGTGACACTTTTAGCGCACATTGAGACTTGATTCTGTTGCCATTTCTGACTCTTATCCATTTACGACTGAATTAGTATTGTTGTGTTCTTAATTAGGGTACAGAGAATGTTGATAACTTTTTTAGTTTTTTTTTTCTTGGATGTAATTTTATGTTAATAATAGAACTTCTTTGCTCTTCATTGGATACAACGCCTAAATAAGCAAACAGAAAGGATTGAGGAAAGCTCTGCTATTTTTCTAGAAATTGCATTCAAAATCCCTGAACTTGCTGTTGCTGTTTATATTTGCTTTTCACATTGGATCGAATGTTAGGATAGGCTATTGACCTTGATTGTTATCTCGTGGACTAAATGCAGCTGTAATTTCTTTACTATATATGCAGTGGTTTCCATGGTATCTACGATGTTGAGCATTTTATCAATTCCCTGCGGTTTGATGTGCATATTGTGGAAAGAATACCAGAAATTCAGAAAAATGGGAAAACTAAGAAGATGAAAGCTTTACAGGTATGACATTAACATTTGTTAATATTAAGGTTCTTTGGTAGATCTGATTGTTGAGCTTGATTCCTTTTGCTTTCCCCCTTTTCGTCCTTGCTTCAGATTAATCCCCCTAGAGATGCTTCTGTTAGTTGGTATGCTACAGAAGCTCTAAAGAAAATGAAGCAACATGGTGCTATTTTCCTCACTCCTTTTTCTCATCGTCTGGCGGAAGAAATTGACAACCCAGAGTACCAACGATTGAGATGCAGAGTTAATTATCACGCTTTAAAATTTAAGCCTCAGATTATGAAGTTGAGTCAATCTATAGTTGATAAGCTCCGGACACAAGGTCACTTCATGTCTATACACCTTCGGTTCGAGATGGATATGTTGGCATTTGCTGGGTATGCCCTTAACAATTATCATATAATGCTTATGTAGAGACTAATTTTAATTTAATTATCGACAATGACCTGCTTCGTTGATTTCTGTTGCTCAATGTAGAACTGTTTACATTTTCTGTTTGTTCATGACTCAAGTAGGTTAGCAGAGAAAAGAGCAAAACCATATCCGTTAACTGTCCATCAATTCTTCAGACCAATCAGATTATATGACTATTATACTATTGCCATCATAGAGGATATAGCGTGTGTTAGCTTGGTTTAAAACTCATTCTGTTTACTTTAGTAAGCTTAACCAAACAAAATCTGATTATTAAATAGCAATAATGGCAACTGAATTCACTTCTTGCAGTCTTGACTCTTGAAAGTCATTGCCTTTCTCATAACATCTGGCACTGTAATGAAATATCTGCAGGTGTTTTGATATATTTAACCCGGAACAGCAAAAGATATTAAAGAAGTATCGGGAGGAAAACTTTGCCCCAAAAAAGCTAGTTTATAATGAAAGAAGGGCCATCGGAAAATGCCCGTTGACTCCAGAAGAGGTAAATCTTGCCTTTTCTATATTCTTTTGGATAAAGCTTCAGTCGTTTGGTCAATGTCCTTTTTATTCAATCAGTTGAAGTATATGTGTTATCGATTGCCAATAAATAGGCTTATTAAGATCCTTAAAGATAAATGACATTCGGAGATGTGAACAAGCTTACTTTGCACAAATCTGTTTACGTTTTGCTTTCTGCTTTGATGCACAAATCCAGTGTTATTATATCCAAAATGAGCTCGTGACTGTTCCTTGCTGCAGGTTGGCCTTATTTTACATGCAATGGGCTTTGACAACTCTACCAGGATATACTTAGCGGCTGGTGAACTCTTTGGCGGGGAGAAGTTTATGAAGCCGTTTCACTCTCTGTTCCCTCACCTTGAAAACCACAATTCTGTGGAACCCACAGAGGAGCTAGCAGGAAACGCCCAGGGATTGATAGGGTCGGCTGTGGATTACATGGTTTGTCTCCTTTCCGATATTTTTATGCCTACCTATGATGGCCCGAGCAACTTTGCCAACAATCTCCTTGGACACCGCTTGTACTATGGCTTCCGAACTACAATCAGACCTGACAGGAAAGGTCTTGCACCAATCTTCATTGATAAAGAGAATGGGAAGACGGCTGGTTTTGAAGAAGCCGTAAGGCAAGTCATGCTCAAAACAAACTTTGGTGGGGCACACAAACGGATTCCACCAGAGTCATTCTACACAAATCCTTGGCCGGAATGTTTCTGTCAGACGTTACCAAAGAATCCAGCAGATAAATGTCCACCTGATAATGTCCTAGAGATTCTTAACAGCCAGTTGGAGAGTGAAATGATAAGTGATCTAGATTCCTTGAACTCATCGAATTCGACAAGATCTGTTGAAGAAAGATGAAAATTTTCCAGAATTCAACGTGGTGATTGTTGTAAAACATACTACCTGAACCCTTGAGCCAAACTGAAAGGAACGGATTCGAATTACCTTGCTCAGCATTTTCAGGTAATCTTTGTATCTGAAGAATACATATTCTTCGGTGATTCTGCTCGAGTACTCAGACTGATTTTCTTCTTATTTCCAATTTTTATCGACATAATACACATTTAGAAAGTCGAAAACGTAATCAAAAGAACTTGGCATGATTGTGTACAAGTTTCATATGAGATGTAAAATCCGAGCGATGTAAAATGAGGTTCATAGTTAGCACACCATTTTGTATTGACTTGTAGCTGGAGTGTTGGATGATAATACCCTGTGTTGACTCACTTCCGATCATCTCGAACTTGATACTTTGTAAATTCTTTAGTATAGCCTATTTATAGATCATTTCTCTAACTTGTTTCTAGTTTTTATATCAAGTCTCTGAAGGTTTAGGTGCTCACATCTATTTCTTGCCATTGAAGTTGATCCTTTTAGTTTCCTCATGTGCTGTCTTCATCGTGCAAATGCATTATTCAAAAATCTATAGCGAGTTCTTACCACAGGTTACCTCGGACGTCGATATAAAAAAGAATATAATTTACACGACTCCGCTGATTTTAATAGTATGTGCATTTTTGTTGTGTTTTGGTGACTAAATTTTATTTACCGACATCTGTTGGCACAGGCTGATCATTTTACCAGATGTTATCCTTCTATGGCTTTGCCGAGAATAATATTGTGTTACTTTTGGAAAACCTTGTTCTCTTTTTTGGGGTTAAAAGGTTAAACTTAAACTGCTCTTACTTGTATCATTTTTTTTTAACTGCATATAGATATGGGTAATAACTGGATTTTTTAGCTCCGGGGGTCATTTAGGGAAAGTCACTCCTACTGCCCAGGAGTGAATTAGGTTTTTTTTTTTTTTTTTTTTTTTGTTTAATCATCATTGCTGATTTTAAAATAGCCGCTGGTGCTGGTATCGTCCCTGTTGTGTCTCTCCCCTTGCAATGTACAACCCAATTTCCTCACCCGTGCCATTGTCGGATCAATCACTGCGTGATTTTCCCTCCTCTCCTTGTGCTGATTTCTGTCATGATCCCCTCCCTCGTGTTGTCATGATTCACTATTGCAACTACTGCTTCTCCGTCTTGATCTCCTCTACTGCAATGCCTCCACGTCGAGGTCAGATCCACCACTGGTTCCTCCCCTCGCAACATCACCAGCCGTGGCCAAATCTGTAATGATCTCAATCACGGAAGGCAAATTTGTGACTTGAAATTTTGTAGACATACCAGTGTTGCTGAGCATTTTATTGAATTGAAAAGGTCATTTCTTTAGTGGTTTATCCATTGTTAAAAAGAGAGTTTACATCTCATCAAAGTGGTGCTTATCAAAGCAAGAGATTATAAGTGATGAAAGCTAATAACCACAACTTATGGTGGCATACTGCCTAATTTTTCAACAACTTTCAACTGGTCCACTTTCTAACCAATAACGGTAAATTGTCATTCTGACACCGTATCCAGGATAGGCTGGCCGCCATACCGTACGCCATTTCTTATAACAAAACGGCCAGACCTTGCTGACATTGCCCTATAACAGGATCTCCCGCGCCGCAGCACATCCAACTGCCACAGCAGACGTTGCAGTCTACCAAAATTTTAGCCACGGCTCAACCTTACTTTTATTTCACTCTTATCCAAACTTCAAAAATATTAAGACGCCCGCAGCATATCCAGTCCACAGGCAAGTTTCCGCTGCTTGCTATCATGATGAGATCCCCCTGTTACAACTCCGGGGCATTTTTCACCTATGCTAGGCACAAGAAGAATCAAGGGTAGTATGGTCCTTTGTGTCAGGCTGCGAGGGATTTCGAGGAGTTAGTTGGGAAGTTTGTTGCTAAAGGATTTTGAGCGGGAATTTGTAAGTCAGTTAGGAGGGAAACTTAGTTTGTTATAAATAGTGATTAAGGGAATTTGGGAAGGTCAGGCAATCAGTGAGTATTGTGACGGTGGACAGCTAACAGACCTTTCGAATGGTCTGTAAATTCTGTCTTGTTCTTCTTTTTCAGATTTCCAGTTTCAATAAAATTCCCTTTAATTCTTCCATTTTAATTTACTCTAAGCTTTCTTTACTCGACTTTGATCATAACAAATTGGTATCACAGCCTTTGATCCAGCAATGGCGGCAAAGCAAGTTGACGAGCGTTTGGGAACCGTAGATGCCGGTTTTTGAAGGAGAGAATCCGGATGGCTGGATCTACCGATCCGAGCGATTTTTCTCCCTCAATCGGATGTCTGAGTCGGAGAAGCTCGAGATGGCGGTCATCAGCCTCGATGGCGAGGTCCTAGCGTGGTTCCAATGGCAGGACAGTCGGCGCGCGATCCGAACTTGGGCGGAGCTCAAGATCATGGTTATGGAGCGTTTTCGACCAACTTAGGAGGGTACTTTCTTTGAGCAGTTCCTGGCGTTAAAGCAAGACGGCACGGTGAGGGATTACCGACGATAAATCGAGCACTGTGCTGCTCCGTTGGAGAACACTCTTGATTCGGTCCTAGAGGGAAATTTCATTAACGGGTTGAAACCCGAGATCCAGGCCGAAGTCCGGATTTTGCAACCCCGCGGGTTAGGCAGGATTATGGATCTTGCCCAGCGGGATTGAGAACAAGAACAATTATCTGCAACAACTCATAGGCCCAGTTATTTCGTTGTGGGCGGAGGCCCAATTCCTAACCCTCTTCTCACAAGGGCGATTTCCTTTTCCTTTCCGTCGTCTCACTGACTCCGCGAAACGGGAGAAGGAGCCATGCTGCCCAGCCTGCCCTTGCGACGAGAAATACACGGTGGCCTATTGTCTGTAAAAAGGAGTTACAGGTCTTGGTGGTTAATGGTGAGGATCTTCCGAAGTTGGCTGAGAAGAGCGACGGCAACGAGATTGGGGTCAGTGATTTGGTGGAGGTTTCCCTTAATTCTATGGTGGGTTGACGGTATCGAAGACGATGAAGCTTGAGGGGTTGATTGGGTCTCAGGAAGTGATGGTACTCATTGATACAGGGGCAACCCACAATTTTATTTCCATGGATTTGGTCAAGAAATTGGCCATTCCACGGGTCGCTACTGATGGCAATGGGGTTTTGATTGGAACTGGATTGTCGGTGCAAGGCGATGGTGTGTGCAAAAGGGTCGTGTTGTCGTTGCAGAAGGTGGAGATCGTGGAAGACTTTCTTCCTCTTGAGTTGGATAGCTCTGATGTTATACGAGGGATGTGGTGGCTTGACTCCTTGGAGGGATGCATGTTAATTGGCATACACTCGCCATGAAGTTCAAGTTGGGCAAGACTCAAGTCACTTTGTAGGGCGATCCCAGCCTTTGCAAGTCCTCGGTGTCCCTGAAATCCATGTTGAAGGTTGTCCGGAGTGGCGACGAAAGTATGGTTTTAGAGTTGGGAGCCCTTACTGTGGAGGACAGCTCCATAGCAGAAGTTGTTCCGAAGGAATTGCAATCGTTGTTGAGCCAGTTTGGGGCTGTGTTCCAAATGCCCAGCGGATTGCCTCCACAGCATGCTCGTGATCATGCTATTGTGCTCAAGGACGGCACGTCTCCGATTAGTGTCCGCCACTATCGGTAACCGCAGGTTCAAAAGATGAGATCGAGCAGTTGGTCCGAGAGATGCTCCAAGCAGGTATAATCCAACCTAGCACCAGTCCTTTTTTGAGTCCTGTTTTTTTGGTTAAGAAAAAGGATGGGAGTTGAACCAAGCAACGGTTTCGGATAAGTTTCCACTTCCGGTCATCGATAAGTTATTGGACGAGTTACATGGTGCTTGTGTGTTTTTCCAAATTGGATTTGAAATCGAGTTATCACCAAATAAGTGCACGCATGGAGGATATCCCGAAGATGGCCTTTCGTACTCACGAGGGCCATTACGAGTTCCTCGAAATGCCTTTTAGGCTGACTAACTCACCGGCCAGTTTTCAGGCCTTATTGAACGAGGTTTTCAAGCCCTATTTGAGAAAATTTGTGCTTGTCTTTTTTGAGGATATATTGGAGTATTCCTCTTCTATGGAAGAACATTTTCAGCACTTGCAGATTGTTCCAGCAATCTTGGAGGCCAACCAGCTTTATGCCAATTGTAATAAATGTTGTTTCCGCCA
>CM046368.1:9932170-9953438 GCA_025413025.1 Ficus hispida | reverse complement strand
GACCAGCAAACACTAAGAATCTAGTGGTCGCTAGAGTTGTTGGCTAGTTAATTTTTTGACCATTTGTTTATATCTTCCTTCATATTGTGGCTACTTTATGTTAGTACTACTTTTATTTCGTTATTGTATTCACATTATTTAACTATACTATGCTATTTGGATATTTTGGTTTTAAGGTAATGCCAGCTTGGAAGCTGCAATTAATTGGGTAGTGGAACACGAGAATGATTCTGATATTGATCAGATGCCTATGGTATGTACCATCGTTTTCATGCTTCTTATGGATTTGCACGCCTTCCCTTTTCCTTCCTAGACTGAATTCACTTAGATCACTATCTAGTCTCTACACCTATGCAGTTGATCAGGAGCTAGTTAGGAGCAGAATGCCTTGGAATAGACTGGTTATAATTTATGCTTAGATAGATCCTTAATGATACAGCTATGCGTGGATGAAAGGTTTTGGTTAAAAAACATTGAAATTTGGGCTTCTTGGAGATTTGTGGAAGGATGATAACTACTAAACATCATTGATAAAAGAATTTTTTGCCACTAAGTAAAACCATTTTCTCCTTTGGTTAGAACTTTTTCGTGCATAGAGCTATTTCTCTTGCGTGATTGAAGCTTTTTTCAAACTTAAATTGTTGACACTAGGGACAATGTCAATTTTCCCTTATTTCTATCTATTTTGCTTAGAATTGCAATGTCCATCACAAAAAACAAATATGAATCTTCTCAAAGATTTTTGTACATGATCTCTTCATGTTTGGTTTTTTACTTTTATCTTATTGCGTTGTATGGATAGAAACATTGAGAGGTTTAAATCAGGGGTAGAAGAATAAGGGAGATAAAGAGAGTGAGACAACTTCATCAATAGAAATAAAAGATAGAATATAGAAGCATAGGGAAAGGAGCTCATCAGGAATGAATTTAACTTATTCGACATTTCCACGTTCGTAGGTACCGGCCAATACCAAAGTTGAGCTCCAAAACCTTCTCTTACACCAGAGCAATTGAAAGAAAAACAACAAGAACTAAGGTAATTCCATTAATTGTTGAGTGCCACTGATTTGCGGGTTGTGTATATGCAATTATGCATGCAGTCTATTCTGGTTATTTAGTCATGCCTTTTATGTTGTGTATCATATTTCCTAATGATTTTTAGTTCCAGTATTTTGGAAAACACAATACACATTTAATAGTCGTAATATTCTGCTCTTGCATGGCAATTTTCTTTTCTGACTCGTTTTAAGGGAGAGGGCTCGCAAGAAGAAAGAAGAGGAAGATAAAAGAATGGAAAGAGAAAGAGAAAAGGTACTTAATAATATTCTGGTCTCTTTTCTAGTAGGCCAAAGTAACTTTCTCTGGTGTTGCATGCATCTGAGTATGCAGATTCCTGTTCTAGTGTGTGTTGACACGCCTTCTCTTTGGGACTTGCAATATTATACGCTTTCTTTTAGTTGGCAACCATCTAAAATCTACCTGTGCTTAAACTGATATAAAACTGATATTAAATTTCCTAAGAATCAATCTCTTTTCAGTTTTCACTTTCTTGTCCTCAAGCAGATTCTTCTTTGTGGTATTTTGTCTTGCTTACCTGCAGAGATATGATAGTGTAGACTCTTGGTAGGATAAAAATTTAGTTATTCGAAATTTCTTATTAGTGAAAGTTTCCAGAGGCCTGCATGGTCTCTCTCTTTTTTTTTTTTTCCTTTTTTTAAATTCCAATTTTTAGGAGTTTTTCTGCCAATTGAATTGAAGGTTCCTTCTTTTTCTGTTTTCTTTCAGGAGAGGATCCGAGTGGGAAAGGAACTGTTAGAAGCAAAGAGAATTGAGGAAGAAAATGACAGAAAGCGGTAAATATTATTTACTTGTGTTCCCGTCTACTCTTGCGTGGCATCAAAAGCCCTTTTTACTCGCAATACTAATAACACATCAATACATCGGAATGAAAAATCTGTTTTTCTCTGCCAGAATAATGGCCTTACGGAAAGCTGAGAAAGAAGAAGAAAAAAGAGCAAGAGAAAAAATTCGTCAAAAATTGGAAGAAGACAAGGTATAGATACAGTTAATATCTTTGCTTGGTAATCATCAGTTGTATAGCCATCCCTTTTATGCATAGTCTTCGGAAGAATGTTGTCTAAGTGATTATCTTTGGGCACGTTAAATTATTTTCTTGTTTTCAATGTCCTTGTATTGTTGCAGCTAAATGTTGCAAACTTGTAACCCGTTTAGTTAATTATTCTTCCTTTGAGTATTCGGTTAAAGCCATTCGGCTAGGAAAACATTGTCGCACCAGTCTGTAGTGGTTGCCTGATATAATACAACTAGAGAATTAAATGGCCTTGCCAGTTCAAGCTGACTGAATCTTAGAATTAAAGTGGGATATTCAATTATATTCTTCCTGTAGTGTTTCTGTAAATTATTCTCCCAGAATCTGTCATGGTTCCGTTTAATGCTTTGCATACTGGATCTTCACGCTTCATTTTACTTGACATTGAATAAATCCTTTTTGTTTATTTGTCTTCACAGGCAGAAAGAAGGCGAAGACTTGGATTGCCACCAGAAGAACCTTCAGCTCCAAAACCTGCTGTGCCAGCTGTGGAAGAGAAAAAGGTTTGGTAATGCATGAACGAGTTATTTGCCAATTTTAATGTCGGTGACTTGAATTTCGGCATGACTATCTCCCCTGTATATCCAATCTGCAGAGCATGTTGCCTGTTAGGCCTGCCACCAAAGTGGAGCAAATGAGAGAGTGTTTGCGATCTCTCAAGCAGAACCACAAGGTAAATTCATACTAAATCTGGGCAAATTGTATATTTAGCGCTGCAAACATAATCATTTCTGATTGAAATATGTTCATATTTTTCATCTCATGGCTAAGGATATGATGGAAAATTTCGTAACTTGAAAAGAAACATTGGCATTAACCAAGGATATGATCCAGTGACAATTTATTTATTTATTTTTTTTTTAAATTAATGATATTGTAGTTAAAGTGACCTCGTGTTTCTTTCTTTTGGAACTAGGATGACGATGCGAGAGTAAAGAAAGCCTTCCAGACACTCTTGACTTATATAGGGAATGTAGCCAAAAATCCTGATGAGGAGAAATTCAGAAAAATCAGACTCACCAACCCATCTTTTCAGGTGAGAGTCTTATGGAAATTCATGAGCATGGCTCTAACTCGAATTTATCATATGTTCTGCATTCAGAGGCGGAGTTAGATTGGCCCCCGGGGCCCGAGGGGGCAGCTGCCCCCCTGGCCCAGGGGCTTCTCGAGGTTTTCCCTATACTCAAAACAGTTTTTAACAATTTGATCCCATATTTGCCCACCTGATTTTTTTAAATACTACGTTTATGCAATTTCTTAAAAAAAAAAAAAAAAAAATCTACCATGCTGCTAAATGAATTCACGGATCTTTTAGAGTTAAAGTACTTATATATAGTTATAATTCAAACTAAAGAAGCAAATTTCAAACAAATAAGAAATCTACTATATATAGTATTCACAAATTTTTGGAACTCTAAAACATTGAAAATTGACTAACTACATTACAGCATGCGTTCATTTTTTTGGGTTTTTTTGTTTTTTGGGGGGGGGGGGGGGGGGGGCGCGTGGAAGGAGATGGGGATGGGGGGATTTGGAACAAATAGATAAACGAAGTCAAAAAGATTGTTGTATTGTAGTTTTAGTTCAAATTTTTGGTTCAATTCATGCCCGACCAAAAAAAAAAAAAAAAAAAATCTAGCTCCACCGTTGTGTACACGTTCATTTTGTTAAAATGTCATTATATGTGTCAAGCTCGGACTGTGTATGTTTTCTTATTGCACAATATGGTCATGTTTTTTCAGTGTTGTAATATTTCTGTTGAAACTATTTCCTTTCATAGACACAAGGAAAAGTTTGAATCATCAATCAAACCGTATGTCAGTTCTTTGGTAAGGTCTGAAAAAATATTGTACTACTAAAGAGCTATTTTGTATTTCTTTATCAGGTCGTATCAGTTTTACATACTTCATTTTATTAATTTAATTTCAATGTGATTTTAACTAATCATACATTTAAAAAGATGTATTACCAGTAAGGTACCATACGTCCACTTTTTTTTTTTTTCCTTTTTTTTTTTTTCCCTCTCTCACTCTCTCTAAATCTTTTAAATCGACTTCAAACACATTGATAAACACCAATTTAGTTAGTTTCTTTATCTTTTACCTCTCTTTTGCTGTTCTTGTTATTTGTTTTGCTCATCATGATTTCCTGCCTTTTAACAGGAGAGGGTTGGGGCACTGAAAGGAGGGATCGAGTTTCTCGAGCTTTGCGGGTTTGAGAAAATCGAAGGTGGCGAGTTTGTGTTTCTTCCCAGGGAGAAGGTTGAAATAGCAGTTCTTCATTCTGCTGGGTCTGAGCTTGACTCTGCTATAAAGAACCCATTTTTTGGAGTTCTTTGAAGTCAAAACGAGACTATAAATTGTAATTTAAATTTGAGTGTTTAGGCTTTAAACTTTCAATGACACAAGGATATGAAATTTTTGTTGTTTAATATCAACGTATAGATTCGGTTCTTGGTTTGTTATTTCGATGGTGAAAATTTGATTATTAAATTACAAAATTTGTCGTCACCAACTGTGACATAGGTTGTGGTTTGGATCTCCATTATAAATCTATTTTTAAAACTTAGCATCCGTTTGGTATTATGGTTGGAGTTGAGATTTTTAAGCTGAGTTGAAGATAAATTTCCGGTTTGGCATTTACACTCAATTTAAACTAAACTGTATTTTTTTTATCATGTTTTTTATCTTTTTTTGAAAAAGTTTTTTGTTTTTTCTGAAAAAGTTAACAAAAATTACTATTTAAACTTAAAAATCTTAACTTAACTCAAACTCAACTCATTTACCAAACACCCCTTAATTGAAAGCTTGAGTTGAGCATTTGGTAAATAGTTATAATTAAAAAAGTTTAACTTGAATTGAGTGTTTGGATGTAAAAATTAAGTTGCATTAGGAAAAATGCTTTAGTATAATCGTATTATGTATTGGAAAATATTTATTTTTATTTTTTTTACATCTTAATATGGCTCATAGGTGTAGAATAATTGTTACCGTACTTTAACAAAATATTGTTTGAGTTGGGTTATTTTTAAATGGCTTGTAATTTACGAGATTTTCATCCCATTTTAATACTTTCCCCCCATCAAATAACATAACATTGTAGGTTGTGAAGGGAAAGTTGTTAAAAAAAAAAAAAAACCTTAATAGCATACATCGAATTAATCACAATCTTTTTTACATAGACATAAAATATAATAATTTTAATTACATAGTTACTAACTAAGAGTACTAATAAAAAAATAAGAAATTTTCCCTATAATCTACGTTAAATAGATAAAAATAACCTTAATTTCAAATGGATTAATACCATAGAAATAGTTGATATATGTCCCACATATCATCGGCTAAAACTTCTCTCAACTGATTCATTGCGCCATTCCTCGATACATCTTGCTATCTTCCCGTACTTGGACCTGCATCATCGGCCCTGTCGGCCAATACGGCATCCGTGTTAACATCAATATATCCACCAACAGGCACACCATCTGCCATATACTCTACAATAATAGGATCCTCAACACATACCATCATTATGAATTTATAAATAATCGCACACGCTAGTGGGATCATTACTTGTTTTTCCATGTGATAATTGTTGATGCCTTTAATATTTTAAATCTGGCTTCCATATACCAAAAGTTCGCTCAATGCAATTCCGTAGAGATGAGTACGTGTAGTTAAATACTTCCCTCCGGGTACCCAGTCCGACGTGACGTTTCTAATATTCGAGTAAATGATATATCTCTCGTCGAAATGGACTAAGGAAACAATCCTTATTAGTGTATCCTAAATCGGCTACGTAAAATTTTCCTACAAAGTACTCATCGCAATATCAAAATTATTTTATAATTACTTGATTATTTTTAAATGGTCATATAATGTTACAGAGGATCTTACCAAGTAGCGGTATTGGGAATCCATGAAATGCTATTGCCTCTTTCAGCTAGGGTTGGCAATTCGTATCACGTGTTGGGTTTATGTCGTGTTAAAGCCATGTCGATTTTTTTTCCCCAACTTGAACACTACCCGTGACACGAAAATTGACACGATCCGCAACACGAATACATGGATCCGTAATAGGTTGACACGATACGAACCGAACTTGACACGTGACACGAAATTGACACTTATTTTGGGTCATGTTCGGGTCAGACCCGAAATTGACACGAAATTAACATGAAATTGACACAAATTGACCTGCATTAAAAAAAAGGGTCGTGTCCGGGTTTGACGAATCCAGCTTGAACACGACCTTTTTTTTCCTGTGTCCAATTCAAGTGACCAGAATTTGACCTGACCCCTATTTTTCTCAACCTGAACCCGCAAAATTCGTGTCGTTTTCGAATTATGTTTCGTGTCGCGACCCATATTGCCAGCCCTACTTCCAACATTCTTACATTATGATAAGATCTTTCATAGACGACCAACATATAAGTAAACTTCATATCGAATGAGTAGGCAGCCAAGACATTATGCAAGTTTACACCATTTTGATTAATCCATGCTTTAGGATTATCCTCGTATGGCACACATGGTACATGTGTTCCATCTATAGTGCCAAGACAATTCTGTATAAGGAAGGAAAAATGTAGATTATGGTGAGTAATGCATTAATAACACATGTTAAATCACAAAAATTTAATTTGCCATTTCTCTAGAGTCATGAATATGAACATTGGATGCGACGACATCTATTACTTACATCAAACCAGGGCTTGTATTCGTAGGAATGCTCCTTAATCAAAGGTTGAACTTCATTATAGTCGGGCAGTCTTATGAACTCGTTTTTCAAAGTACAAATAGCCTTCAACACTTTAAAGAACCAATGAGAAGTTGTTTCTCTAGAATGCTGGAACAAATAAGAAATGTGCATGTTCGTTACGCTATGGGAACAAATAGATAAAAAATGAACAACTACTCATCGACATTTATGTTATAAGTCGGTCTCAATAATTCCCTGCTACCTAGTATGTGACTTAGTGCTTTGAATGTATATGCTTTCATACTTATCAAATCTTGAATAATTTTTTCACGTTCATGTATTATCTCTTCTATATGCATGCTGTCAGTTAGTCTTGAATTATGCATTGGTTGTGGATCTCGTTGTCTGTTATGCCTACTAGCAATCACGACAACGACTGCCACCGCAAGAAAATAGTCATCATCGCTTCGTTCGTTTTCTGAGGATCGGTCATCTTCTTCATGTTCGAATGCCGAACTAAACTGATTCATATTGAAAATTGACTGACAAACCAAATTTGGTTGTATACCTATTTTAGATCAATTGTTTCCACATCATGTTTAATTAATTTAGTTACAATTAAATTAAATGTCAAACTAATCATTTCGAAGCCATGATAAACTAATTTTGTTTTTACAAATGCTCCAATTAATCATTAAATAAACAAATATTTATCAGTCAATTGGTAAAATCACATAACCAATAAAACAAGAAAGTGCAAACATGACTGACATAAATAAAAAAACATAATCCAATAAAATTGAACATAATCAATGTTATGTCTAAAAAAAATGAATATTATAAAAAAAAATTCATGAAAAACTCAATCGTCAGATAGGGACTGAGATTTCACAATAGGCACAATAATGTCTCGCCTATCTTCATCGTGAAGTTGATGGAAGATACGATGCACCCGTGGATGAGCCTCGAAGTAGTGCCACATAATTGTCCACTTATTAAGCGGAATACCCATTTCAGTCATCATATTGATGCATATCAGCAAGTGATCCGGTCAGCTTGATTGTTCATTGCTGGTACCCGATTGCAAGTGACTATGGAAATGACTAACTAGTTCATGCATAGCCAAGTAAGTAATCTCATCCGTTGCCTCTCTTTGCTTTCTCTTACCAGAACTGTCCCTAGACCATGACGGGTCAGCTTCGTTGGCTGCTCTTCTGTGGACACCTTGCTGCCCATCGTTGGTTGGAGTTGGTTCTTCACCTAAAACCGGTTTGGTTCCAGAGTTGTCCATAGATATTTCAGCCTCGACATATGGATCATTGCCATCTCGTATAGTAACTGACCCAAATCCTGAGGCACCTGCAGCATGATTTTTTTAAAAAAACATTGTACTATAACTCCTTATTGCGAAATCCCTCGTGGCGAAGATGGTTGCACTCTTTGTGAACCTGCAAATGAAATTTTATCAACATCCTCGTCTACTAGTCGTGTGCTTAAAAAAATTCAATTAGCAGGTCATAGTTAGACAATGCAATTACCTGGATAAAAGCTTTGTCAAGTATCATCTAAGCAAATAACTCTATCAGTTGACGAATCATATCCAAGCCCGGTCCGTACTTGCAACACCTTCCATCCCCTATATATTTTCTTCATCCTCTGCTTTTTTTTTTTTTTGATATAATGTTAATCCATAAGTAGGTACTCCACCGTATTCAAAATTAAATAGAGAGGCCCATTGTTCAAGAATTTGAATTGAGGGATATTTACAGCCATTATAAGATAAAAACTCATCCAATTTTTGAAGAAGTTTTTTTCCGTTAGCGTTATCCCAAAAGTACGTCTCACCTGATGATTTACGAGGCATTTCCTTAAGAAATTGAAAAGCAAAACATGAAAAACAGAATTTATAATTGTAGCATAAAGAGGACAATTTGGCTTAGTATAAATTGATTAACAAATTTCATCTGAAGCATGTCAAAAATCCGATACAAATGCAACTACTACGGCAGATAAACCATAGGTTAGGGGTTAGACAAGTTCATGGCAACTAGAACCAACAAGTCAGCCCCTTAAAACTAAAATGGGGTCATATACCGGTAGCTGACAATATATATCAGAATCATGACTCACCAATCAGATAAAATTACAATTACGTTAATGGGCTTTTTACATCAAGCCAAATGGATGAGAAAAGTGCACATCAACAATAACATAGAGTTTATAAAATGTCCAAAATACTGTAAAAAAAACATCCCCTTAATGTATTGGTAGCAACACAGTTAATTCTACCAAATCAAACGAGGAAAAATTATAAATTTAGAAGGGTTGTCACCTAGAGATATTAACACAATCCTTATTCACAAAAATTTAATTTTTCAAATCATTGAATCATGAAGCAACAACAACAACACCGGCTAGGGTCCATTTTTCTCATGGCAAACCAAAAAAATGAATGAAACACGGGTTTTGTCACATACAGTAATGGAAGGAACTTACCAAAAAAAAAAAAAAAAAAATCCCTAACCGAAGGTTAAAAAACAGAACATGTAAAGGTCGTAGTAACATAACTGCGAGAGGTAACCAAGTTACTACAATTAGATACTGTTGCAAATTTCAAATCAAAATCAAAGAACGTCCTCATAATTTTCATAGGTCACACGTCAAACTATTATTTATCTAAATACAAAACTTAAAATCTAATTAGTTCGAAGACTTCATGCATTAGTTTCGGATATGTAACATAGTCACAAAAACTAAGGGCAATTAGAAATTTGAAATTGGAGATGCCAAATCACATTTAAACAAATGATGGATGTATAGAAAGAGATTAGGCAGCAGTTGGGGACTGGTTTACTATTGCAACCAACAATTCCATCTATGACCCATTTTTGGCACATGATTAAACGACAAAAGAAGAAGATTCAACATGGATGCCTTACATTCACTACTCTCTCAATAAAGACATATAACCAGAGCATTCAGACATATCACTGTAAATACGAAGACCAACAAAACAACATACGGCCAACCAGTGGAAAATAAACTCAAACTTCCAAATGTAAAGCAAGAGTGAAATGTATATGCTAATGTACCCCATCAAATCACAACAATATTTATTTTTCAACTAAACCAAGACCACAAAAATAAAATAAAAAAAAAAACAAACTCTACACAAATCCAGTTTCAAATGAACAAACACATATGAGATTGTACAAATTTATTTGAGAAATAAGTTAAGAAGATATACTAAGGTTACTGAGTTTGAGCCAGAGGATGAGCATACAGTGGTTGATGGCGGATCAAGACAGGAAGCAATGGCTCGGGGAGTTGATTTCTGAACTCGAAAATAGTGGGTAATGAGCCTTCTAGTTCGAGTTTGCTTTGTGGACCCCAGTCCACGTCGCATTTGCCACCGGCGAGACCTACTCCTTGAAATCGTTGAACAGACTTGGTGGTCTTGCAAATTTCCCATCGTTCTTCAAGTAAAAGCCTAAAGCAGAGAAACCCTATAAATGAAATTAGGGATTTTGGGTTTCAGAAAGGGGTTAGCTAAAGTCAGTGGGTTCCAATACTGAGGAAATGGGATGAATTTAGATTTATAAATTAAGAGGGAAGCAAAAACCCCAATATATATACACCTCAGAATCCATGAAGGAAGAGATGGAGGTATTAAGTTGAAGAATAGAGCTCACACATGAATTTGACAGAGGGAAGTGTTACACAAGTCGAGCTGGTGGTCTCAGAGAAACGAATATATTTGATTCGAATACTCAAAGTACAGAGAGGAAGAAAGGGAATCGCCACTGAAGTAGCACATAGAGAGAGGATGATGCACGTAAAAAAGGCACTGAAGCATCACATGGGAGAGAGGTAAGAGCATAATAAACTTAGCTTCGTTTACTGTGTAAAGGTCCAAAGGTGTGTTGGAATAACATGGGTCACCAAATGAAGTTAGTTCAGTTTGAACTCAAATTTATGAGTCCGACTAATTCACTAAACAAGAGCTTAAAATTTAATTTTATAAGGCAAAACCTATTTTTTGTTTGGGATTAAGTTTAACTTAACTAAATTGTATTTTTTCATATTAGTTTTTATCTTTTTTCTAAAATGTCAACAAAAATTATAATAGTTTTCAAAAATCAATTAATTCAAACTTAAAATTTTATTTCAAACTAACTTACCAAAGGAGGTTATGTTTAATGGTGATCTAAACATGGACATATTTAATGAGATTTTAAGGAGTGAAAATCTAAAATATATATATATATATATATATTATTTTTTAGTCCCGTTTGATGCTAAGGTTTGAATCCTAAAATTATAACTTATTTTGTCTCTTTTTCTCAGTTTTACTATTCATAGTTTTTATAACTCAAACATTAAAAATTCATAACTTTGCATATATAAGTTTAAATGAGATGATTTTTTTTAAATTATATAAAATTAAAAGATAAATGAAACAAGTTCATATTGATATATTTTTCGAACATATTTCAAGTTTTATACTTTTAACTTTAGCAATTCAAACCTTACTAAAACATAATTCAATTCAAGTCCAAATTCTGTAATCCAAACCTTAGCATCAAATGCATTTAGTGAGATTTCAGTCTTTAAAAAAAAAAAAAGAGAGTAAACCTAAAATGAATAATGAATGAAAATTATTTTTTTTCAATTTTATAAATAAATTAAAAAGTTTTATATCTATAACTTGCACTTTTTACTATTCAAAAACTTGTCTATCATTTTGTCTTTTCTTCTCTTCTCTCTCTTTTTTTTCCTTGCTTAACCTCCCTTTTTTTTTCCTCTTACTTCTCTTCCTCTTCTATCATTTATCATCTACTCTTATCTATCTATTATTATCTTCCTGTCATGTGACAGATGTTAAACTTGCCACATGAATTTTTAAATAAAAAAAATAATTTTAAAAATTAAAAAAAATTTAAAATTAAAATTTTTATTTTGCTTTGTACTTTTATCTGTTTATTATTACATTCCTACAATGTGATGAGTCCTAAGCCAGCCCGTGACATTTTTAAATATAAAATTAATTTTTAAAAATTAAAAATTCATTTTTTTGTTTTGCTTTACTTTGCTTTATTTGTTTATTCCGTTCGGATCTTAAACCCATCATGTGACAATTTTAAATAAAAAATTAATTTTTTAAAATTAAAAAAATTAAGAAATTAATATTTTAATTAAATTGTTTTTGTTTCCTTTGCTTTGTTTGTTTCAGCTGTACAAGCAAAGCGTGTGCATTTCAACTAGTATATTTTAAAAGGATGAGTAAAAATAGACATTTTATAAATACTTGTTAAAAATAAATAAAAGGACAAATTTTATTTTACTCCCTAAACTTTGGGTTCTTGTAATTTTGTTATCTGAATTTTGAAAACTGGTACAAATGCTCCATGAACTATGAAATATTATCATCTTTGCTCATTCAGTCAATTAAATGGATAGAATTTCTAACATTTCAACAATTAAAGTGTAATTTAATAAGATAAAGATTATTTTCCCCTTGAACTTTAATTTTGAAAAACTCAGCAAGATCAAGTAATCTCAAAGAACCAAAAATAACAATGGTCCACTTATAGGTCCACCAATTTCTCTTCTTGAAGCCTTTGTGGTCAATCTCTCAGTAAGTTATACTTCTGTTGCTTTCCTTGTGTACTAAAAAAAATTAGTAGCCACTTGGTGAAGTCCTACATTGGATATTGGGGGAGTGGGAGATAGAGTGGCTTATAAATGCCTACGGGTTCTTTTTCAGTCAGCAATTATTGAAGTTGTGACTTATGGGATCCACTTAGTTCTTCTTCTGAAGGCCCTTGTATTAGTGGTTTATGCTGTATTACTTTCTTGTGTACCCAAATAAAAAAAAAACCAAAAACAAAAACAGTTAACAAAATAGAAGAATTTTATTGAGATTAACTAGAGAATACACCCTCTAAAGACTCCAACACAAACCCAAAACCAATTACACAGTTTCTCTCACAAGCATTTCCCAATTGTCTCTCTAGAATTCTCTCTCTCTCTTCTGTAATTCTTATCCTTTAACTACTGAAAAATAGAAAAACCAAGTCTATTTATACTAACCAGTAGTTATAAGTTGTATCTGCTTTGACAAGAAAATAAAACTAACTTTAACTAGCTCTATTACAGTCTTCATCTTCTGTCTTCACGTTTCCACTGTCTACACAACAGACCCTTTAGCATCTGTCTCAATACTCAACAATCTCCATCTTGAGACTGATGCTCCCTGGAACTTTCTCCTTTGCCCCCTTTTCTCAGATTTGTGCTCTCCACATGCAGCAACTCCAACAATGCTTGAATTTGTTTGCTAGTAATGCTTTAGTAAGCATATATGTGGGATTGTCCTTTGATACTATTTGTTGAGTATGGAGTTCAAATATGAACCTTTGATAGAATCCAAGGATCCCAAATTAATATCTTGTATCTTTATCCCATTAAACTTTGAAAACTGGTGTTTATACTCCTCAAATTTTATATAGTTAGCAAGAATTTTTATACTTTAAATTACCGTTACTTTGAAAATGGTGTTTATATTCTCAAATTTTATATATTAGCAAGAATTTTTATAACTTTAAATTGCTGTTTATAATTGTAAAGTTTATAAAGATTTATTTTTTAAAATTGAAGTCATTACAAAAAGCAAAATAAAATCAAAGGAACTTGTATATTTGGATCCCATAAATTTTTATAGATTTTAAGGTTATTTTTGTCATAAAGATTTTAATTTAAATTAACATTTTATTAAAATAGTATCACATAGTTTTGAGTAGATGAAATATAAATTATTTTACTAACATTTAGATTGAGAGATATAAGTACAAGTTTTCAATATTCAAAATAAAGTTACAAATAATTAAAATTTAAGGGGATAAAATTAAAGTTTTTCTAAGTCTTATATGACCAAAATATAAACAAGTGATATTTTTGCTAATAATTTAAAATTTGAGGGGTTAAAGCACATATTTTTAAAGTTTGGAGGATAAAGTTACAAAAGTATAAAAATTCAGGGAGTAAAAATAAAATTTATCCTTATTAAATTATACTTTTCTATCCCTTAAATGACGAAAAAACTAAAATGATGAAAAAACAAAAATGATTTTTTTTGTTCCCTATTAAATTACACTTTTTTATCTATTTAATTGATGAAATAAATAAAAATATATTATTTCATAATTTAAGAAGTATTTTTAGCACTTTTAAAATTCATGAAGTAAAGTAACAAGAACATGAAATTTCTAAGAATAAAAATGAAATTTGTACATGAAAGAAAAGAGAAGAAAAGCAAATATATCAGCAACCGCATCATGACGCCCTACTCCTCATCTGGGACTCTGCAATAATTGAAACACGTGGACGTCATAAGCTTCTTTCTTCTTAACAAATCTAATCTCAAGTTCTATGTGGCCCCACTTTATGCAAATTGCTCTTGAGTATTTTGGCTGTTTTTTTTTTTTCAAAAAAAAAAAAAAAACAAAAAAAAAAGAGAAAAGAAAGAAGAAAGAAGAAAGAAGAAAGAGGAAGAGCCTTGCACCCCTGACAACTTTGGCTCATTAATATGTTAGGAAAGAAGTAGCTTTTAATAAGAGTTTTTAGTGACAAAGTGCTTAGATTTTGACGACATAACAATTAATTAAGGAAGAAATTCTGGAGCTAGTATCATCATCATCATTGATTGTTTGATTACAATATTTGATTTCATCAAGAGCTTCCTTTTACGTGATTGCATATATAAATAATTATATATATATATATATATTTATCATAAGGGGAGGAGTTTAAATATCTTATTTTTAAATTAAAAAAAAAAGAGTTTCCTTTTTATAGGTTTCAAACTTTTGGAATCTTTTGATAACTATTTTGAGTATTGTTTAGGATTTCAATTTTAATTTTAATTTTAATTTATTTTGATATCAACTTATTTGAAAATATATTGTCATATTTTAATTAATAAATGAAATCTTTCATATTAATCAACGCGCCAACATTTTAAAACATATAATAAAATTAGTTTGTATTAAAATTGGAGAAAATATCTGAATCATACAAATTTAAAAATCATTATATCAACATAATATTAAAAATTAACACTAGAATAACATGAAACATTAAAATAAAGTTAACTATAATTATGTTATGTTGATCATTTCTCATTAAAATTTTAAAATCAAAATTATTTATTTGTTTTTTTAATCATTTGTTTCACATTTTCTAAAAATTAATTATGAGGAATATTTTGGACTATTATAATAGAGTCGAAAAATAATTATTGATGACAATGTCACCGACTGTCATTTTTCAGTTCTTTGTATAATGACAAGCTTTATTCTAATCTTTAGCACTTTTTTCTTTCAATATCAAAAAAAAAAAAAAAAATGCTACGGTAAAAATAATTATTTTCAAAATAAAACAAAAAAGATTAAAAAATACATTATAAAACAAAAAAGATTAAAAAAAAAAATCATTAGTGGGGAAGTAGAATCTCCCTTAAAAGATTAGATCATTGATTCTCTTGAGGATACCATAAGTTTTTTTTTTTTTTTTTTTTTTGAGAAAAGGATATCAAAAGTAATAATTATAAGAAACCAAAAAATAAATTATAATAAAAAAATAGAAGGAAAATATAGAAAAAATATATTAAGATCGGCTCTGTTTGTAAAACAGTTTGAGTTAAATTTTTAAATTTGAGTTGGTTGACCTTTTAAAAACTAGTTATAATTTTTGTTGACTTTCAAAAAAGATAAAAATTAAAATGAAAAAGTACATTTTAATTTAAATTAAACCTGATCACCAAACGGGATCTAAATTAATATTTTAGAACTCTACATATTGTTATAGAATTAGGTGTGAAATTTTCATAAAATTATGTCAACAATCCCTCAACATTTCAGCTTTGCAAATTTTTTAGTAGGATATTTTTAAGAATATGATTAAAAACGCATCAAATTTTATAAATAGTACATTTCTTTTTCATATTCTACTCTATAGTTTCCATTTTTTTTTGTCTTAAAATTAAAAAAAAAATTTAATGTTAAAGAGTAGGAATTTAAACCTGTAATTTTGATGTAATTAAATATAATATTATTGTTAAGTTATGTTTGTAATAAAAAAAATAAAAAAAAAAAAAAAAAAAAAAAAAAAAGGGTAATACTCCTAACGTGGTTCTCCAGATTATCAATGGAAGCTGCTGTCGCACCCGCCAGTTATAGTTCTTGATAGAAGACAACACAGAAGAAGAGAAACTGAAATACACCCAAAAAAAAAAAAAAAAAAAAAATCCGACCTTTACGAACCCTAGAAACCCCAAATCAGAACCAGAAAGTCGATTCCTATTCCGATTCCGATTCGGAATCTGGACTCCGATCGACCACCAACAATGGTGAAGAAGCAAGTACCGGACTGGCTCAACAGCTCTCTCTGGTCCTCCACTCCCCCTCCTGACGACGATCGCCTCCGCCGCTACGCCTCCAACTCCGCCACCACCGCCGTCGCCTCGCCGCCGGAGCCGGCCAAGGTCGACCCGCCGGTCCCCGTGCCGCCGCCCTCCGCCGCCGCGGAAAGAGGGCCTCCGGCGAAGCGGGAATCAGAAGATTCGCGCTCCGGAGACGAGGACAACGGCTCGTCCGGCGCGCCTTCCGCCGAGGACATCTCTCGTCAGGCCCAGCTCCTGGCCGAGGTTGGAGTCTTTCCCGCCTTGTTTTGTGGTTTTCATTCGCTGGGCGTAAATTTTCGAGTCAATCATTTCTCGGTTTGGTTTCTGTTTGTTTCTCGAGGAATTTTAGGTTTTTGGTTTTCTTGTAGTTATCGAAGAAGGTGATAAACATGCGTGAGTTGAGGAGAATCGCGTCGCAGGGGATACCGGATGGGGGTGGGATTCGCTCCACGGTGTGGAAGGTGTGTAAAGATTGCACATTTCTTGCCAAACCTGATTGAACTTGTCTGTTTGGTTGTTGAGAAATAAGGAGAGAAAAAAAATGGGGAAAAATGTGGCTTGAGATGTGTGTTTCGGAACGTTTCTTGTTGTCGATTTCTCATTTCAGTCAAGTAATTTGGTTTGAAGTTCTATATAAAAACATTAATTTGGTTTGAATTGAAGAAAATTTTTTTCTTTTTCTTTTAATTATTGTAGCTCTTACTCTGTTATTTGCCACCGGATCGTAATCTTTGGCCGACTGAGTTAGCGAAGAAAAGATCCCAGTACAAGCATTTCAAAGAAGATCTCTTGGTGAATCCTGTAAGTCACGTTGATGGTTTCGCTATTTGTTAAAATTTGTTTGTTGTTTTTATTCTTTCATCTCAGTTCCCATAGCGGTATTTCTCAAGATCACGATAGAAATGAATGAATACTGGGAAAGGGAACAACATATCGCGACCTCAGTATTTTGGACTTATTACAGGTTTAGGGTGTTAGTAACTTCTATTCAATGGTGTTTTGAGAAATTTCTTAAATGGTTTTCTTAACACTGTTGGTCAAGTCCTGGAGAGGTAGAATTTAATTGAAGTATTAAACTGATGTAGTTGTGTTAGGGCCAATGTTGGTTCCAGGTTGCTAGATTTCCATATGTTGAATACCCTCTTTATAAGTTATCCTGCGGCTTCTGTTTAAGTTGATGGCTCGTTTTTAAAATACTATGCAAGATATCTGGGTTTTTCATTGTTTATTGCTTTATAATAATCAATGTTTACGTTACTGATAATTTCCTATTGAATTAGTTGAACAAAAGTTTCTTTAATTTTTGCCGAACTGTTTGATGTTGTAATTGTATCTTGCTTCTGGCTTATCAATTTATGCATGCTAAAGTAAGTGATATCGGATTGTAAAGAAACTGTGCAAGTTAAAGACTGATTAGAGTAGTATATTGCTTTTCATCCTATCCAAAAACTCGGGTTTCTTAATGTTTCTGTGGCTTGTTAGTCAGAAGTGACAAGGAAGCTGGAGAAACCTAGTTTTGACAATGACGAGTCGAATTGTGAAGGACGTTGTTTGCTTTCAAGATCAGAAATAAGTCACGGGGAGCATCCTTTGAGTCTTGGAAAGACCAGCATTTGGAATCAGTTCTTCCAGGTAATTTTTCTTACTAGTTGAGTTAATTGAGACTTGGATTTACAGGCTTACTTAGATCTTTAACATCTTAATTTAGAAAAACTGAGTGTGGTGGCATATGCTTATAAGATATTTTGAGAATTGAAGAAAACGTGCAATTAATTTGTGATGACGACGATTTTTTTTTTTTTTTTTTTGATGTACCTTTCAATGGAGTGAGAATGTCAACAAACAAAACTAGCAACCACAGACCTTGTGTATATTATAATTATGCACGGGAAAGATTTCCTCTTCTATGAACTTGCAGGCGTGTGGCCAATATTGTTGTAAAAATTTAATTTCAACTTCTGGACTATATATAGGACACAGAAATTGTAGAGCAGATCGACCGAGATGTGAAGCGCACTCATCCAGACATGCACTTTTTTTCTGGGGACTCCCAATTTGCTAAATCTAATCAGGTCTGCACTTCATCTTTTGCGTGAACTAAGATATCAACAACTTTTATTGTTATGTGTGTGTACAACTAATTATGTTGACTTTGGATTCTCCACTTTCAGGATGCTTTAAAGAACATATTAATGGTATTTGCGAAGTTAAATCCAGGGATAAGATATGTTCAAGGGATGAATGAAATTTTGGCACCTTTATTCTATGTATTCAAAAATGATCCTGACGAGGAAAATGCAGTAAGTTTTAAGTGCATGTCTCCATTATTATTATTTTTGCTATATTGCCGGCAGTCATTGTCTTTCATTCTTTTGTCATTTGCTGATGCCTCGATTTATCCGACCATTTTATTGTTTCTGTTTGAGCTATAGTCTCTTTATATTTATTGATTTGGATATATTATTTTGCAACCATGTGTCCAGCAATAGTAGCTTGATATAAGTCCTTGATACAGCTATTTTGATTCTCATTGTTTCTTTATGTGGATCCATTCAAATTCCTCTCACGACCTCTCCTAAGGACTCCTGGAAATTATAAGCTTCCTTTTGTTTTGGTAGTTAGGTTTTCTTTGACGACTTTTTTTACCCTTTGGATAAATTATCATGATTGCTTCGTGTAACACCAAAGCTCTAATGCAAGATTTTAAACATGGAAAATACTATGTTAAGGCTAAGGTCCATAATTTTCATACTTTAACCAGGACAGAAATAATCCTATGTTACATGGCTGACAGTTGGGTATTGCAGTCAAGAAAATAAGAGTACTGATTTGTGATGTCTTATGGCTATATATAATTTAGAACTGTAATGCTGTCTACCATGTTTTCTTTTTGTTACTGGTTGTGATGTGCTATCATTTTCAATGTTGTATAGGCTTGTGCTGAAGCGGACACATTCTTTTGTTTTGTCGAGTTATTGAGTGGATTCCGTGACAATTTCTGTCAGCAACTTGATAATAGTGTTGTGGAATCCGCTCCACAATCACAAGGTTATCTCAGCTTCTGAAGGAACATGATGAAGAGCTATGGCGTCATCTTGAGGTCACAACCAAAGTAAGACAAATCATTTTTTTTTGTTTTTTAATTTTAATTTTAATTTTTGTTGAAAATATAAAGAACCACGGCATCTTCTTGAGGTCACAACCAAAGTAAGACATAACGTTTTTTTTTTTTTTTTTGGAAAATAAGACATAACTTTGGTGATCAGATACCCCTCCAAACGAAGATTTCTATCTAACAAATTGGCGGACTCTTGATTAAGGCATTAATATGTGGTCTAGAGCACATTCCAGATTATCTTTAAGCTTGCTGTTTGTTCTTGGTTGACACTACAAAGGAATCTTTTCTACACGTTTCACCATATTCATGCTCAATTGGCATAGAGTTGGTAGAGAATGAATTATGGTTTTTGGTTGTGTTTGTCCATTAAAAGAAAAGCAGACCTGACTTGGGAGCTCTTCTTTCTTCTTTTGGGATCCTGCCTTTTGTATCTGGGCTCATGTTGGCCATGTTGGGCGGAACTTTAAATAGTTATTTAGTAATGGCCAATGCAAGCTTTAGGGTTTGATTAAAAAAGTAATCAGCGATGCATGTTATGTAATAATTTGATTCATTATCTGGTAAGATAGTTCTCTCTTATAAAATTCCTTGATTTGCAATTGTGTTCCCCCGATTCAAATGATCTTTCTAGTGCCTAGTGCCCACCCAAGAATTAGTACTAGTTTGTACAACTCTTTTTTTATTTTTTTATTTTTTTTTGGTAAATTGCTAGGTTGGTCCCTGAACGTTTAACTTTGTGTAATTTTAGTCTCTAAACTTTTTTCGTAGTTGGAGTGCCCTAAATTATTATAATGTTGCTAAATAGTCCTTTACGTTAATTTTTGGACAGAATTCGTTAGTTAGCATTACTTTTAACCAAATTAATATGGATTCCGTTTAAAAATTAACATAAATGACCGATGTAGCAACATTTTAATAGTTTAGGGGCATTCCCTGTTCTTTTTTTGTAGCTGGAATGAATTGTTACAATAGTCATTTCATTAAATTTTGGACGGAACCACTTTTTGATCAAATTACTAACAGATTCCGTCCAAAAATTAACGGAAAGGACTATTGTAGTAACATTTTAAAAGTTTAGTGGCGCTACAGTTATGAAAAAAGTTCAGGGACCAGAGTTGCACAAGGCTAAATGAGCAATTTACCCTTTTTAGTTTTTATTTATTTTTAAGGAAGTTTCCAGAACTTTTGAGTCTTCTCAAATTGCATTATTTTTAAGCCACCCCTATAAGCTAATTAGTTTCATTTTTCACTTAAAAATAAAATAAGGATGCCTAACCCTAAATAGTTTCTTTCTTTCCGGGAGACAATGACATAACATTCATTTTTGCCAATTTTATACTGATTGAGTTTTGTTTTCAGTTTCAGAGTTTTTATTTTAAATGCTTACATGCTCTATGCTTTACTTTACAGGTCAATCCCCAATTTTATGCTTTTCGGTGGATCACTCTCCTCTTGACCCAGGAATTCAATTTTGCGGACAGCCTCCACATCTGGGACACCCTCTTAAGTGACCCTGAAGGTCCTCAGGTTGGATATCTTTACCATTTTTTTTCCTTGTTTCTTTTGAGGAAGGTTGATGACAGAGACAAACATATGCCACATATAACATAATAACAATCGTCCTAGCAGCATTTAATCTTTTTCTTAGGCTAGGCTGCCAGAGCTTTTAGATATGATTCCGTTTAGCAATAAATGTGTTATGAGGTCTACAATGTGTTCAAGGTTGATGAAATTGTCCTTGACCGTTCTAATTTGAGTAATTTCGTTTGAGCTGAGTAAAACCACGACAAACTATGTGCTTTGTTTGTGCTAAACCTGAGTGGAAGTTAGCCTATTATCTAATCGTCGTAATTTCCTTTTCAAGTTAATCTTCTCTTTT
>CM046368.1:9900608-9932070 GCA_025413025.1 Ficus hispida | reverse complement strand
TTTTTCTTTTCTGGATTTCCAGTTTCAATAAAATTCCCTTAATTCTTCCATTTTAATTCTCTCTCAGCTTCTCTACTCTATTTTGACCGGCTAGTTCATAACACCCCTTGTGCAGGCGTTGTGTTAGATACCAATGTTTCACATGGAAAGATTATAAGATAAATAGTGAGTTTTAAACTCTTGGATCCTCTCTCCTTTCAAACCGGTTTTGTAAGGATCTGCTTATTGGGTTTTTAACAATTAGCATCAAAACCAGTCCACTACATTGGTTGTCATGGCAGAGCTGTCTTTAGCAATGCCACCATGATCTCCATTACCACCATCCTGATCTCCAAAATAAATAGCGAAAGTACTTTAGAACTTGTGAAAAGTGGTATCTAGCATAATAGAGCTTAATTTGTCTTAAAACTCTCTTCACCAAAGCCCATCCAAGGAGCTGCTAAAATTTAAAAAAGTAAATCAGAACATAATTAAATGTGGAATGAAGGTTCAATCACGCCACAAATTCGGCGAAGCTGTGAGACATGGAATACTGGATGCACCGTAACCGAATCAGGAAGCTGCAACTTATAAGCCACAGGATCAATCCGAGCCACAACCGCATAAGGTCCATGATAACGAGGGCTAGTTTTTCGTTCTGGCAAACGGTCAAAGACTTCTGCCAACAAGGCTGGAGCTTGAGGTAGACCATATCCCAAACAGCAAACTGAACATCTCGGCGTTTACCATCAGCTTTAGCTTTCATCTTCTCCTGTGCCCGAGTCGGATGATGCTTCAATTCCACTAGTAAACCATCACGGGATTGGAGTTCTTGTTCAACCGAAGCCACCTTAGTCACCCACGTACCAAAATGATTCAAAGGAGGAGGATCACAGCTGTATAAGATGTGGAAAGGAGTTGTTTGGGTTAAGGTATCAAAAGATGTGTTATACCAATATTCTGCCCATGGCAGCCAACGTAATCATTGCTGTGGTTTATCCGAAGCAAAACAACGCAGATAAGTCTTGATGCAACAGTTCACCACCTTCGTTTGACCGTCGGTTTGTGGGTGATAGGCAGTATTGTGCTTGAGCGACATCCCCTGCAAATGGAAGAGTTCGGTCCAAAACAAGGTCAAAAACACCTTGTGTAGATCAGAAACGATCGAATGAGGAATCCCATGGAGACGAACCACCTCCTTAGTACAAACAGTGGCCACTGTGTGAGTAGTGAAAGGGTGGTCGAGGGCAATGAAATGAGCCTACTACTCAAACTGTCGACCACCACCAAAATAGAGTCACACCCATGGGACTTCGGCAAACCATCAATAAGATCCATAGTTAAATCTTCGCATACCTGATCCAGCAAAGGTAAAGGCTGGAGCAACCCTCCCGGCGAAAGAACTTAATTCTTATTACGCTGACAAATTGGACAATCGGCGATATAATCCTGCACATCCTACTTCATTCCGATCCAATACCAATCAGCTGCCTAGCGCTTATAGGTCCGTAACACACTCGAATGTCCACCAATTGGACTGTTATGAAGTCCTGGAGCAAAGTGGTAATGAAATGAGAGTCCTTTGGTAGCACCAACCTTGCCCTTGTACAAAAGTAGGTCTTGCTCGAAAGTAAAACCAGGGAAGGAACAAGTTCCTTGCCGAATGGCAGCGATGATGTGGGCCAAACGACTATCCTTCAACACCTGCTAATGCAACTTGGTGAGGTCCAAAGGCTGGTGGATGGTCAACACGGTGAGTGAAGGTTCGGTTGTCACCCGGGAGAGAGCATCCGCAGCCTTGTTGGCCACTCCTAGCCTAAACAGAATCTCAAGCCATTTCTGATGCTCGGTGCTCACCAAACGCTGTTCGAGCAAGTACTTCAAGCTGTGCTGGTCGGAACACACGATGAAGCGTTGACCCAACAAATATGGCTGCCATTTTTGAATTGCAAATACAATCGCCATGAGCTCGCGCTCATAAATGGACTTTAGCCGTGCTTGTGGTGTTAGCACATGACTGAAATAGGCCATGGGCTGTAGGTTTTGCATAAGCACAGCGCCAAGACCATAACCTGAGGCATCCTTCTCCACGACGAATGGCTGAGAGAAATCGGGCAAAGCCAACACAGTACAGTCTTCATTGCTTGCTTTATGCGAAGAAAACCCTCCTCGGCTGCGTTGGTCCAACCAAAATTATCCTTCTTAAGTTTTTCCGTCAAGGGCCAAGCAATGGCTCCAATAGTTGGCCACGAACTTGCAGTAGTACCCTGTAAGGCCGAGAAAACCATGCAACTCGCAAAGATTCCGAGAAGATGGCCGATCAAGCATGGCTGCAATCCTGCTCTTATTGGCCGCCACACCTTCCCCAGAAATTACATGTCCCAAGTACTCGAGCTCTCGTTGGCGGAAACAACATTTATTACAATTGGCATAAAGCTGGTTGGCCTCCAAGATTGCTGGAACAATCTGCAAGTGCTGAAAATGTTCTTCCATAGAAGAGGAATACTCCAATATATCTCAAAAAAGACAAGCACAAATTTTCTCAAATAGGGCTTGAAAACCTCGTTCAATAAGGCCTGAAAACTGGCCGGTGAGTTAGTCAGCCTAAAAGGCATTTCGAGGAACTCGTAATGGCCCTCGTGAGTACGAAAGGCCATCTTCGGGATATCCTCCATGCGTGCACTTATTTGGTGATAACTCGATTTCAAATCCAATTTGGAAAACACACAAGCACCATGTAACTCGTCCAATAACTTATCGATGACCGGAAGTGGAAACTTATCCGAAACCGTTGCTTGGTTCAACTCCCATCCTTTTTCTTAACCAAAAAAACAGGACTCAAAAAAGGACTGGTGCTAGGTTGGATTATACCTGCTTGGAGCATCTCTCGGACCAACTGCTCGATCTCATCTTTTTGAACCTGCGGTTACCGATAGTGGCGGACACTAATCGGAGACGTGCCGTCCTTGAGCACAATAGCATGATCACGAGCATGCTGTGGAGGCAATCCGCTGGGCATTTGGAACACAGCCCCAAACTGGCTCAACAACGATTGCAATTCCTTCGGAACAACTTCTGCTATGGAGCTGTCCTCCACAGTAAGGGCTCCCAACTCTAAAACCATACTTTCGTCGCCACTCCGGACAACCTTCAACATGGATTTCAGGGACACCGAGGACTTGCAAAGGCTGGGATCGCCTACAAAGTGACTTGAGTCTTGCCCAACTTGAACTTCATGGCGAGTGTATGCCAATTAACATGCATCACTCCCAAGGAGTCAAGCCACCACATCCCTCGTATAACATCAGAGCTATCCAACTCAAGAGGAAGAAAGTCTTCCACGATCTCCACCTTCTGCAACGACAACACGACCCTTTTGCACACACCATCGCCTTGCACCGACAATCCAGTTCCAATCAAAACCCCATTGCCATCAGCAGCGACCCGTGGAATGGCCAATTTCTTGACCAAATCCATGGAAATAAAATTGTGGGTTGCCCCTGTATCAATGAGTACCATCACTTCCTGAGACCCAATCAACCCCTCAAGCTTCATCGTCTTCGATACCGTCAACCCCACCATAGAATTAAGGGAAACCTCCACCAAATCACTGACCCCAATCTCGTTGCCGTCGCTCTTCTCAGCCAACTTCGGAAGATCCTCACCATTAACCACCAAGACCTGTAACTCCTTTTTACAGACAATAGGCCACCGTGTATTTCTCGTCGCAAGGGCAGGCTGGGCAGCATGGCTCCTTCTCCCGTTTCGCGGAGTCAGTGAGACGACGGAAAGGAAAAGGAAATCGCCCTTGTGAGAAGAGGGTTAGGAATTGGGCCTCCGCCCACAACGAAATAACTGGGCCTATGAGTTGTTGCAGATAATTGTTCTTGTTCTCAATCCCGCTGGGCAAGATCCATAATCCTGCCTAACCCGCGGGGTTGCAAAATCCGGACTTCGGCCTGGATCTCGGGTTTCAACCCGTTAATGAAATTTCCCTCTAGGACCGAATCAAGAGTGTTCTCCAACGGAGCAGCACAGTGCTCGATTTATCGTCGGTAATCCCTCACCGTGCCGTCTTGCTTTAACGCCAGGAACTGCTCAAAGATCGTACCCTCCTAAGTTGGTCGAAAACGCTCCATAACCATGATCTTGAGCTCCGCCCAAGTTCGGATCGCGCGCCGACTGTCCTGCCATTGGAACCACGCCAGGACCTCGCCATCGAGGCTGATGACCGCCATCTCGAGCTTCTCCGACTCAGACATCCGATTGAGGGAGAAAAATCGCTCGGATCGGTAGATCCAGCCATCCGGATTCTCTCCTTCAAAAACCGGCATCTACGGTTCCCAAACGCTCGTCAACTTGCTTTGCCGCCATTGCTGGATCAAAGGCTGTGATACCAATTTGTTATGATCAAAGTAGAGTAAAGAAAGCTTAGAGTAAATTAAAATGGAAGAATTAAGGGAATTTTATTGAAACTGGAAATCTGAAAAAGAAGAACAAGACAGAATTTACAGACCATTCGAAAGGTCTGTTAGCTGTCCACTGTCACAATACTCACTGATTGCCTGACCTTCCCAAATTCCCTTAATCACTATTTATAATAAACTAAGTTTCCCTCCTAACTGACTTACAAATTCCCGCTCAAAATCCTTTAGCAACAAACTTCCCAACTAACTCCTCGAAATCCCTCGCTGCCTGACACAAAGGACCATACTACCCTTGATTCTTCTTGTGCCTAGCATAGGCGAAATGCACCGGAGTCGTAACGGGGGGATCTCATCATGATAGCAAGCAGCGGAAACTTGCCTGTAGACTGGATATGCTGCGGGAGTCTTAATATTTTTGAAGTTTGGATAACAGTGAAATAAAAGTAAGGTTGAGCCGTGGCTAAAATTTGGTAGACTGCAACGTCTGCTGTGGCAGTTGGATGTGCTGCGGCGCGGGAGATCCTGTTATACGGCAATGTCAGCAAGGTCTGGCAGTTTTGTTATAAGAAATGGCGTACGGGGTGGCGGCCAGCCTATCCTGGATACGGTGTCAGAATGACAATTTACCGTTATTGGTTAGAAAGTGGACCAGTTGAAAGTTATTGAAAAATTAGGCAGTATGCCACCATAAGTTGTGGTTATTAGCTTTCATCACTTTTAATCTCTTGCTTTGATAAGCACCACTTTGATGAGATATAAACTCTCTTTTTAACAATGGATAAACCACTAAAGAAATGACCTTTTCAATTCAAACACAAAGTAAAAGTAAAGGCACTGGTCTCAAAGAAGAATAAAATGCTCAGCAACACTGGTATGTCTACAAAATTTCAAGTCACAAATTTGCCTTCCGTGATTGAGATCATTACAGATTTGGCCACGGCTGGTGATGTTGCGAGGGGAGGAACCAGTGGTGGACCTGACCATGATGTGGAGGCATTGTAGGAGAGGAGATCAAGACGGAGAAGCAGTAGTTGCAATAGCGAATCATGACAACACGAGGGAGGGGATCATGACAGAAATCAGCCCAAGGAGGGGAGGGAAATCATGCAGTGAATGATCCGACGATGGCACTGGTGAGGAAATTGGGATGTACATTGCAAGGGGAGAGACACGACAGGGACAATACCAGCACCAGCGGCTATTTTAAAATCAGCAATGATATTTAAAAAAAAAAAAACCTTATTCACTCCTGGGCAGTAGGAGTGACTTTCCCTAAATGACCCCCGGAGCTAAAAAAATCCAGTTATTACCCAAATCTATATGCAGTTAAAAAAAATGACACAAGTAAGAGCAGTTTAAGTTTAACCGTTTAACCCCGAAAAAGAGAACAAGGTTTTCCAAAAGTAACACAATATTATTCTCGGCAAAGCCATAGAAGGATAACATCTGGTAAAATGATCAGCCTGTGCCAACAGATGTCGGTAAATAAAATTTAGTCACCAAAACACAACAAAAATGCACATACTATTAAAATCAGCGGAGTCGTGTAAATTATATTCTTTTTTATATCGACGTCCGAGGTAACCTGTTGTAAGAACTCGCTATAGATTTTTGAATAATGCATTTGCACGATGAAGACAGCACATGAGGAAACTAAAAGGATCAACTTCAACGGCAAGAAATAGATGTGAGCACCTAAACCTTCAGAGACTTGATATAAAAACTAGAAACAAGTTAGAGAAATGATCTATAAATAGGCTATACTAAAAAATTTACAAAGTATCAAGATCGAGATGATCGGAAGTGAGTCAACGCAGGGTATTATCATCCAACACTCCAGCTACATGTCAATACAAAATGGTGTGCTAACTATGAACCTCATTTTACATCGCTCGGATTTTACATCTCATATGAAACTTGTACACAATCATGCCAAGTTCTTTTGATTACGTTTTCAACTTTCTAAATGTGTATTATCTCGATAAAAATTGGAAATAAGAAGAAAATCAGTCTGAGTACTCGAGCAGAATCACCGAAGAATATGTATTCTTCAGATACAAAGATTACCTGAAAATGCTGAGCAAGGTAATTCGAATCCGTTCCTTTCAGTTTGGCTCAAGGGTTCAGGTAGTATGTTTTACAACAATCATCACGTCGAATTCTAGAAAATTTTCATCTTTCTTCAACAGATCTTGTCGAATTCGATGAGTTCAAGGAATCTAGATCACTTATCATTTCACTCTCCAACTGGCTGTTAAGAATCTCTAGGACATTATCAGGTGGACATTTATCGCCTGGATTCTTTGGTGACATCTGACAGAAACATTCCGGCCAAGGATTTGTGTAGAACGACTCTGGTGTAATCCGTTTGTGTGCCCCACCAAAGTTTGTTTTGAGCATGACTTGTCTTACGGCTTCTTCAAAACCAGCCGTCTTCCCATTCTCTTTATCAATGAAGATTGGTGCAAGACCTTTCCTGTCAGGTCTGATTGTAGTTCGGAAGCCATAGTACAAGCGGTGTCCAAGGAGATTGTTGGCAAAGTTGCTCGGGCCATCATAGGTAGGCATAAAAATATCAGAAAGGAGACAAACCATGTAATCCACAGCTGACCCAATCAATCCCTGGGCGTTTCCTGCTAGCTCCTCTGTGGGTTCCACAGAATTGTGGTTTTCAAGGTGAGGGAACAGAGAGCGAAACGGTTTCATAAACTTCTCCCCACCAAAGAGTTCACCAGCTGCTAAGTATATCCTGGTAGAGTTTTCAAAGCCCATTGCACGTAAAATAAGGCCAACCTGCAGCAAGGAACAGTCACGAGCTCATTTTGGATATAATAACACTGGATTTGTGCATCAAAGCAGAAAGCAAAACGTAAACAGATTTGTGCAAAGTAAGCTTGTTCACATCTCCGAATGTCATTTATCTTTAAGGATCTTAATAAGCCTATTTATTGGCAATCGATAACACATATACTTCAACTGATTGAATATAAAAGGACATTGACCAAACAACTGAAGCTTTATCCAAAAGAATATAGAAAAGGCAATATTACCTCTTCTGGAGTCAACGGACATTTTCCGATGGCCCTTCTTTCATTATAAACTAGCTTTTTTGGGGCAAAGTTTTCCTCCCGATACTTCTTTAATATCTTTTGCTGTTCCGGGTTAAATATATCAAAACACCTGCAGATATTTCATTACAGTGCCAGATGTTATGAGAAAGGCAATGACTTTCAAGAGTCAAGACTGCAAGAAGTGAATTCAGTTGCCATTATTGCTATTTAATAATCAGATTTTGTTTGGTTAAGCTTACTAAAGTAAACAGAATGAGTTTTAAACCAAGCTAACACACGCTATGTCCTCTATGATGGCAATAGTATAATAGTCATATAATCTGATTGGTCTGAAGAATTGATGGACAGTTAACGGATATGGTTTTGCTCTTTTCTCTGCTAACCTACTTGAGTCATGAACAAACAGAAAATGTAAACAGTTCTATATTAAGCAACAGAAATCAACGAAGCAGATCATTGTCGATAATTAAATTAAAATTAGTCTCTACATAAGCATTATAAGATAATTGTTAAGAGCATACCCAGCAAATGCCAACATATCCATCTCGAACCGAAGGTGTATAGACATGAAGTGACCTTGTGTCCGGAGCTTATCAACTATAGATTGACTCAACTTCATAATCTGAGGCTTAAATTTTAAAGCGTGATAATTAACTCTGCATCTCAATCGTTGGTACTCTGGGTTGTCAATTTCTTCCGCCAGACGATGAGAAAAAGGAGTAAGGAAAATAGCACCATGTTGCTTCATTTTCTTTAGAGCTTCTGTAGCATACCAACTAACAGAAGCATCTCTAGGGGGATTAATCTGAAGCAAGGACGAAAAGGGGGAAAGCAAAAGGAATCAAGCTTAACAATCAGATCTACCAAAGAACCTTAATATTAACAAATGTTAATGTCATACCTGTAAAGCTTTCATCTTCTTAGTTTTCCCATTTTTCTGAATTTCTGGTATTCTTTCCACAATATGCACATCAAACCGCAGGGAATTGATAAAATGCTCAACATCGTAGATACCATGGAAACCACTGCATATATAGTAAAGAAATTACAGCTGCATTTAGTCCACGAGATAACAATCAAGGTCAATAGCCTATCCTAACATTCGATCAAATGTGAAAAGCAAATATAAACAGCAACAGCAAGTTCAGGCATTTTGAATGCAATTTCTAGAAAAATAGCAGAGCTTTCCTCACTCCTTTCTGCTTGCTTATTTAGGCCTTGTATCCAACGAAGAGCAAAGAAGTTCTATTATTAACATGAAATTACATCCAAGAAAAAAAAAACTAAAAAAGTTATCAACATTCTCTGTACCCTTTGTACCCTAATTAAGAACACAACAATACTAATTCAGTCGTAAATGGATAAGAGTCAGAAATGGCAACAGAATCAAGTCTCAATGTGCCCTAAAAGTGTCACAAGATATGGAGTCCACAAGTGAAGAGCCTCCAATGTTATCCAAGAAAGCAGAGAGGAAAAGATGATGCTCTTAGCAACCAAACCAATACGCTTATGAGACTAATAAGCTCTTTTAATGAAGGCGAAAGGTTTTATCTTCTAGTGCCAAATAAATTTTAACTAAGGACGTCTCTCTAGTTCGTGTAACTTTTTCACTTAGCCATCCATTCATTCTCCTCTAGCTATTCTATATGGTTCTTATTTAGAAACTGAAATAAAAGTTTAACAATAACAGTCAACTCAAGCTAAGACCTTGTCCCGCAATATTTGGGGCTGGCTACCCATGCCTCTTCTCCAAATACAAAGTTCTAGGAGGAGAAACAAGATTAATGTAAAAAGATGACTTTATTCCATAAAAAAGCAGCAAAAACATGTGTATACGTACTTGTCATCATGCCAAAAGGAGTTTGCATCCAACTCAGGCAGCACAAGTGTAGCATTCATGATTCGTGCGGCTAGAACTGCATTGCAAATCTAAAATATCGAGAGAATAATTAGAGGAAAACATCAGTCTTACCGAAGCAAAAAGGGTAAAAACTGTAATAATAGTTCAGGGTCACAAATGAGAAAGATACAAACCGCAGTCCGTTGCTGATTGAGTCCACCATTGCACCGTACTCGTAGATAACCATTTGTTTCACTTGGTGGTGCTATCACAAGGTAGAAAATAAGTACTTTCTTTCAGCATTACTTAACAAAGGATAAAAATCTATGTAAAAGATTAAAATAGCATCATACGGGGCCATTCGGATCGAGGAGCTGATGATGGCCTCCAGCCATCAGATTCAGCACTATTCCAAAGTTCTTCTACACGGATCTGCACAAACATAGTGAGAACACGAGTAATTAATTCCAAACTGATAAAGACAGCCAAGTAAACTACCGTCAAAGTTCTTAAAATGGCAATGCAATGGCTACGACAGAATCATCGCCCTCTTCAACAATGATCACAACTGAAATGAAAATTTCAAGTTTCTCGTAAGGCCACAATATATTTCAAGATTGGATGGTTCCAGGTATCTCAAAAATCCCATTTAGAAAATAATTTCATGTTATAAATATGAAATCACAAGAAAATAAGAATAATAAACCAACGACTCAAAGCTTTAAGCTTCAAACCAAAATTTTCATCTTTGTTATTCAAGTGTTAGGGTTCTAAACAAACAAATGCTTGCCAGATTAAACAGCCCAAAATTACTTCCAATTTCTCACGCGTTTCGCAAGAAAATCAGAACAGACCAAATTCTACCAAAAAAAAAAAAGTGTAGACATGTAAATATAAATATATATATATAGAGAGAGAGAGAGAGAAAGAAATCGAAAATGTGAGTTTCGAACTAACATCGGAACGGTAAGCAGATCGAGAACCGCCATTGCCGGACATCCTAGCGAGCAAGGAAACGGTGCAGATCAAGAGCACCACGACGGCGATCGATAGCCTTCCGACCATTCCCTTCACCGCTCCTCCAGCGGGCTTCCCGTGGAGCCGGTGATGGAAACCCGATCTGCATAGAATCAGAACCATTAAATGAAAATCGAAATTTATGTTTGGTTGGAGAAAAAATAGATTCCGGAAAAGTAAGAGAGGAGAGAAGTAAAGAAGGACGGGGTCCGAAAATTGTAGTACCTCCGCATTGTTAATGGTTGTACCAGATATAGCTTTTGGATTTAGCTATGGAGATCTTCAACTCTCTCTTTCTCTGCCTATATTCTGACTGTGTGCGCCCAAAATCAATTACTGGAAAATTAGCCAAAGATTTTTTCACGGGAAAACAGAATGTCGGCAGGGTCGGGTTTTTGGTATACATCAACACTCTAACCCATTTTGTTACCATTTTTATAAAGAATAATTTACCTGAATAGTTCGTAAATTCTCAAAAGAATGATGTCTCTATTTTATTTTATTTTTGATTGAGAAGATGTTTAACTTTTAAAATATTGATCATCATAATTATTTGTGTTTAAAACTGTTAAATTTCTAAGAGAATAATTTATGTTCAATACATATGACTTAATTTAAAAATATATTTTAATAATCTAATAATAAATTTAATTTAACAAAAAAAAAAAACTAATAAAAAAACATAGAATTTCAATTCTCTTTTTCCCCTCTCTCTCTAACTTAGATTTCCTTCTTCATCGACTTCCTTATCTCCGACGACAAGACAGTCACCGTCAATGATTGGATCGACGAGCATGACGATGACATCCTCCTTAAGGACTCCCCTTGGGACGAAGGCGAGCAGCAGAGTCCCGACAAGATTCACACCATTTAATGGGCCTTCGCTACGAATCTGCTAGGAATCTGTCATGAATCTTAACTTAAGTCAGAGAAGAAAACGCAATGAATATCGCATGTTGCGGGAGAAGAGATCACACAACTCTTGATTACCAAAGAAGAGAATAGATCTAGATCTCCAATAAATAGCCCAAGTTTTTTAAAATTAGTTTAAAAGCCTATGTTTTTAAAAATTAGTTAAAAAGACGTTTTTTTCTCTCATAATGGTTAATCAATTTTGTAAATGATTAATCACTAATTGACTATATTTTATAGTTAATCACTGATTGACTATCAATAAATCACTAATTAATTACAGTAAAATCACTGATTATGATTGACCATAATATAACTCAAAAATTATGTAGTCAATTACCGATTGATACATAGTCAATCACTCATTGACTATAAACAACATCATAAATTTTATGGTCAATCAGTGAATTACTATTAAAAAAAAAAAAAAACCAACCCATTCTCTCCCTCTTTCTCTAGAGCGGGGAGTTCATGTGGCTTTGATTGGACGATCAGATCTAGAGCGGGAGATTAGATCAAATTGCTTCGATCTTGTTCATCTGAGGTTGCTTGTGAAACTCTGACAAGAATTGGGATGGGTGACACATGGAGATGAGATGACGGTTGCTTGTGTGGAGATCTGCCAAGGAAGTGCAATTGAACCTGCAAGGTTGCGAGATCGAAACGTCTCCCACTGCTGCAATATCCTCTAAGATGCCAGTCATCGGTTTTCATCGCTGTCACAGAAGCTCAGTTGCAAAGAGAGAAAAGAGAGAGAGAGATAGAGAGAGAGGAGGTGTTTGGGAAAAATGAAAATTACTTAAACAAAACATACATATTAGGTCATTTAACTAAAAGGAAGTTAAGCTATCTATTATATCAGGTAATAAACATAGATCACTACATATTAGGTCATTTAACTAAAAGGAAGTTAAGCTATATATTATATTAGGTAATAAACATAGATCACTCACCCTAATTTTCCTTTTCCATTCCAAGTTTTTTTTTTCTGTAATTTTTTTTTTTTTGGAAAATTTGGATCTGTTATGTGCTTTAGATTCAAGTTTCGAATTCCCGATTCTTCAATTTTGTTTTTTTGTTTTTTGGGAATTTTATTGTGGAATTGTGCGCTTTGATGTTGATTTGGGCGAATTTGTTTTTCATCAATGCAACACTGAGAAATTACAGCTAGTTGAGACAGAGAAGAAGAAAATCAGGGTATTTCATCTTTCATTTTGTTTTGTTTTGTTTTAATGGGTTTGAAGTTGAATTTCATCAAAATCTCACCTTTCTTCAGAGTAGGAACATGAACTTCAACATGCTGAGATTGAACATGTTAGTAGACATGAGCATACAAATAACTTCAAAATTTTCTGTCACTCTCTCTCTCTAAATCAAATGGCAATACATAGGGCTCATAACCGTTTTAGCACTGAGAGAGATGAAGCTTGCCACAATTTTGTTATTTCTCACTTATTTCAGTGCCTACAGGGGTTTGCAAGTGTCCTTCCTGGGATCAAATGGGTTAGGCTCACCCGAAAGGATCAAGATCAGAGTCTAATTCGTAACTTTATGAGTTGTGATCTTGGGTGGGTTTTTGTTTGGTTGTCGGGAAAAAAACTTCTGGTTAAAAATTTGTGGGATGATTTATGGGTTTTGGGTGGTTTTTGGCTTGAGGGGAAAAAAAAAAAAAAAAAAAAGAAAAACTGAGGAAGAATGTAAATGAGTAAGGAAATAAAAATTAAGGGCAATTTTGATCTTTTAATGACAAAAATTATGATTTGAGCAAGATTTCATTAGAAATTTAATGATTTTGGACAAAAAGGACTATAATAACTAATTATTTAAGAATTTAGGGTGTTAAAAAAATAAAATAGGGACAAAATCGTCACTTTTTAAAGAGTTTAGGAACTATTTGAGTCAATTACTCTTTTCCAAATTGCTTATTTGATCCCTAATCTTTTTACGAAATTATAATTTAATTTCAATCTTTTTATGACTGAAAGATCCATAAACTCTCTAAAAGGATGTAAAATGGTATCTTTTGTTAATAAGACATTAAAAATTTAACAGAAAATTTCACGTCATTCACATATGATTTACTTTTTCAGGGTGACTACAAAAATTTTACCTAATTCAACCTACATGTTTCATAAATATGATCTTCCATATTCCATTTAAGTTTTAACTTTTATTAATAAAAAAGATCAAATTACATCCTTTTAAGGAGTACGGATCTTTTAGTCACAAGAAAAAAAATTACAGACCAAACAATTCATCTTTCTTTTTTTTTTTTTTTTTTTTTTCCTGTGGATAATTTCTTTTATCCTCCTTGAGTTAAATTTTGGATTAATCTTGTAAATGGTCCTCAAACTTCACTTCTAATCTCACTTTGATATCTGCTATCTTTTATCTTTTATCCTGATGTATCAATATTGAATAATTTTAAACCTTTCATTCAGTTGGGTGTTAAAGAGAGAATGGGGACACATGTGGGATGATGAAGAAAAATTACATTATGTTGGATGGTATTTTCATTATAATATAGAAGTTTTAATAATAAATTACACCAAAATCCGAACTCAAGTAAAGATCTACTTAAACTCTTGCTAAGGTAGAAGTCTACCTAAGTCCGTGTTTTGGTGCAAGTCTACCTAGTTATAAGATATAAGTCTTTCCAAGTCTGTACTTAGGTAAAGTAGAAGTCAACTGAATTAGAAATTTATTTAAATAGAAGTATACCTAATTATAGAAGATGACCTAGTTATAAGGTAGAATAGAAGTCCACCTGAGACCATACCTGATGTTAGAGAAGGAGCTTCAAGCGTCTACAAAAGAGTTACAGTTGACAAATAAAGACCTTTCGTATTCAAGACGTTAAACGTTTGATGTTTTGTATTAAATCACTGGAAGTTAAATGACTTTATTGTAATAAAAGAGAGAATAAACTAGCGAATTAATATAAAAATTAAACTCACTATACCTAGTATACTATAAATTCTCTCGGATTACGAGAAAAAAAATTATAAACATAATTTTTAAAATAAAGTATTGAGACAATTAGGCGGACTTCAGTTTTATTGTCAAAGTTTATTAACTTTATATTAAATTAAATATTTAAATTTAGAAAATTTTTTATTAGTTCGTGGCGGTTAATGGTTGGCTTAAGGCTTTTTTTTTATATATTTTTTTATATTTTTTTTATTTTTATGAACACTCTCCTAAAATTTTATGAATTTGACAATTTAGTTTCTAAACTTTTTTTTGTTTGGTAATCAACCCTTGAACTTATAATTTTTCAATACCGCCGTTCCATTTTGCTCACATCTGTGAAATTTTAGATGGTGTTTGTGTACTTGACATTCCAAAATATATTGTCGATCATTTTTACTTAATTTTAATATAAAAATTTCTTTTTTAAAATTTAAGTTCAAATTTGAATTATAATTGAATTGCACTTTAAACAAATTTACATATTAATTAAATAAAAAAGATCAACTATGTCTTTTTTGGACTGTCACATGCAAAAAGTTGACATAAATTCTCTTTTTTGATCAACATGAGACACATTTTAGTTTTGCTTTTGTGTCATATTAGTCGGATGTTAAATTTTTATGTCATATTAGTATAATGGTCTTTTAATATGTGTCTAAAATCAAATGTAAAAAATCATCTAAATTTTAATGGACACGAGTAAAAAGAATGGATAAAAAAATTAAAAATTCATATTGTTAATTAAAAATATTTAAAAACTAAATTGATAAAGTCAAGAATTCAGAAAATATACATAAAAAAAAGTCAAATCTACAATGAGACACTGTAATTTTACTCTATCAATGAGGAAATAATTTTTGACTATTGCATTTACTTTTAACTGTCTAAATTTAAAAGATACATTAAACTAAAAATAATAGGGGTGGCAATACGGGTCGCGACACGACGACACGACTCGAAAACGATACGAATTTCACGGGTTCGGGTTGGGAAAAATAGGGAGCGGGTCGTGTTCGGGTTGGGAAAAATTGACACGAAAAAAATTCGTATCGTGTTCGGGTTGGACCCGTTTTTTTCGTGTCAATTTCGTGGTCACTTTTCGTGTCAATTTCGGGTCAATTTCGGGTCGCGTGTCAATTTTGTGTCAATTTCGGGTCAAATTTCGTGTCAATTTCGTTTTAATTTCGTGTCAATTTCGTGTTGCGGGTCAATTTCGGGTCAAGTTCGTGTCGCGGGTCAAGTTCGTGTCGTTTCGTGTCAATCCGTTACGAGTTCGTGTCGTGTTCGTGTCGCGGTTTCGTGTCGGTTTCGTGTCACGGGTCGTGTTCGGGTTGGGGAGAAAAAAATTCGACCCGACTCAAACACGACACGAACACGATACGAGATACGAATTGACACCCCTAAAAAATAGTACACACACTTGAAAATAACGAAAAAAAGTAAGAACATCTCGTGGTGGCCGTGGGTCTCGTCGGCAATCCAACCACGCCATCTCTGACCTCGTCGGCCACCAAATCACCGACGTCTCCGACCATGTTGGTTTCACTTCCAGATGGCATCGATGGTGGTGGCTCCCTGGTGAGTGCTACTGACGATCGACAATGGAGATCTCTGGCAAGGGATCTCCGAAATCGTGAGGTGGGCGATCGTGGCGAGGCTGACAATGTGGGCTGTGGGCGGCTCGCACCACCATGAGATTTGGAGGCCAGTAACGAGCTCGTCTACGCCGTCGCCCATGGGGTGCGATTGTCGCCAGTTAGGTTTCTGGGTTTGCGAGAGTTTAGATCCGGCGAGGAGACTGGGTTTCCTTTTCCGCCAGTTTGTAGATTGGAGGTTGCGATAACGAGCTCGTTGTGATTTCCGGTGGATCGTGGTGGGTAGGGGTCGGAGGGGGTTGGTTGCTTGTCGCATCGTGGGGTTGTTGTTGTTCTCGCCGTCGTGGGGTCAGTTGTTGTCGGCGTTCTCGCCGTTGTGGGGTTGGGCGCTCGCTGTCGTCGATGGAGGAGCTAGGGTGAGGAATGGTCGGTCGCTTGAGGTTTTTTTTTTCCATATATTTTTTAAATGCTTTGTAATATAAAATCAAGTGCGGTAGGTTTGATTATTTTGTGGTATATCTTTTTGATCTTGACCATATAAAATCAATTTGGTAAAAAATTTGTATCTCATTAATGGGGAAAAATCCTGAGGTCTCGTTGTTGAATTCCCCATTAAAAAAAAAAGCCTCAGTTTAAATATATTTTATGGCTTCATGGTTATTGTATTTTCTTATTTTCTTTATCGGAAGGTTTATATTTGTCTCCTACTATACATTAAACATTTTTCCTTAATTTAACGTTGCCTTCATTTAAAGGCATTGTTTTTTGAGAAGATAAGACGTCCCTAATGGTGAAGTATGAAAATATTAATATCGACAGAAATATTGATAGTTTATTTTTATAGAAATTTTAAAGATATTATCGATATCGGTGGAAATATCAAAAAAATTACGGAAGTTATTAAAATATGGTTTAAAATATATTTTTATAATATTTTATGGTAGTATAAATATTAAAAAGATATATAAATACACAAGTTCTACGTAAGATATATACTATATTTTATATATCTTAATACTAAAAGGAATTCTTATGAGTTTCAAACATGATTGAAATGTCATCTTGATTTAAATAAAATTTGTATTATGACATATTATTTGAATAGATTGATTATAGTTGTAAACATATTAATATGTAGGTTTATTGATCTCTTCCTAACCTATTTTCATAAATAAGAATTTGTGCAAAGTATGTAAAAAGTTTAGAAGAATATATTCTCTCAGTTTTCACTTTTTTTAGAAGATAATTATAACATACTAGTTACTATTTACTTTATCTTACTAACTAATTAAAAAAATAGAAGATAATTATAATATTTTCAAAAAGATAATAAATGATAGAAATCCGAAATTTTGAAAATTTTCGAATCGTAATTTCCACATGAAATTTCTTATATTTCCACGATATTTCTGATGTTTTCTCGAAATTTCCCGATATTTTATAAGAATTGCATTATATTTTATCAATATCGATATTTTTATCAAAATTTCCCAATATTTACCGATATTTTTCCAATATTTTGACGGAAAATATATTATACCTAAAAGATATTTTGATATCCCTCAAACATGAAAATATTGATAGAAATTTCAAAAATATCGTAGATATTTGCAACCATGCTTATGGTTTGAATTATCCATTTTTGGGAGCTTGTTTTTTTTTTTTTTTTTTAAAATGTTTTTCAATAGTATTGTGTAGGGTGATTCTATTAGCATGTACCTCTTAACTCTTCACATCCTCTCTTAAATACATATTATTTTTATTTATAAAATAATTAAATTTACTCAATACACATCCCTAGAAATTCTAAAACTAATCTTCTGAAACACAAATGTTTTTCCACTGTTTTAAATATATTTTTTACACCCTTTTTGTTTTTACTTTGATATTCAACTTTCTATATTTTATATCTCTCATTGTTTTTTTTTTTTTTGATAGGTTTCATTATTTTTATTTTAAGCTTTAGGCACGGAGCAGCTGCTGCTGCTGCTTCTTCTTCTTCTTCTTCTTCTTCTTTTCATTATAAATACAAATAAGTACGTGTACTATATTTATTTTATAAAATAAATATATATGCTACTACTTTTACTATTTATTTATTTTTATCAACGAAAATGTAGATTCCAACCCATTATGCATTATAAAATTCGTTGCTTGCACTTTCCTTTAATAATTTTCCTTTATAATTTTTTCAGTTTGTAAATATAATAGCAGATATAATTACTTCAATTGATAAAAGTAAATATACTTAATGTTATGTATAATTTGCTTACCTATGAAGAAAGGCACCATAAGGCTAAAGTTTCAAATAAAAATTAAAAAAAAAAAAGTAAGAGAGACAAAGATATGAAAAGATGAATATCAAATTAGCAAAATGAGGTGTAAAAATATATTTGGGAGACAAAGACGTCAAAAGGTGAATATCAAATAAAAAAACGGTGTAAAAATATATATTTGAAATGGTTGAACTATATTTATTTTTATAAAACGATAGTTTTGGAATTTATAGGAATATGTAATAGGTAAATTTAATCACTTTACAAATTAAAAAGAATATGTGTTTAAGAAGGATGTATGCAGAGTTAAGAAGGGGGAATCAGAACAACTATTCATTGTGTAAATGTCTATTTCAAAAAAAAAAAAAAAAGTTTGTAGTACCCTTTTACTATATTCAAAATCATTTATCTTTTGGTTTTTTTTTTTTTGGACATTGAAGATGAAAACCATGTAAGATTCGTTCATTTAAAAGTAATTTCCAAAATTAAGGAAGGCATATATTGATCTCCACCTTTTAAAAAAAAATTCATTATTATAAATATACGATCTTTATGATAATAATAATAATAATAACAATAATAAGAACAATAATAACAATAATAACAATAATAATAACAACAACAAGAACAATAACAAGAACAACAATCCAACCGAACATAGTGTAAATGTTGATCATGACTTTATAGATATTCAATTTTTTTTTTTAATATTTTCTTTTAAATCATAGGGTTTAGAGTCGTGCCCTACTTTTTCACCCCTTTAAGGAGGTTTCCCTCGTAATCTGCATGGAATCCTACGAAAAATAACTAATAATTAAACACTTTATTGCTTTCGTTCCGAATAATAAAGAAAAGATAAAAAGAATAAAACAAAAAGGAATAAGAGAAGAAAGTTCTTTAATATGAATGTGTTTATATTTACAGACTAAGAACAAATAGAAGAACTTATTAGCAAGTAATATTACGAATATGACTCTATATATATAAATAAATATTAGTTACAAGGACAAAGAATTTGGGTAACTAAACATATCCTAAATTCAAAAAAAATTTAAATTCTTAATAAAAAAAGATAATTACAGATATAGAATAATGACTTTCTTTAAAAATTGTAAAGTTAGTTAATATTTAGATTATTTTCATATATTTGAGTAAGCAGTAAGCAGGCACTAGTTATATTGGCAAAGTGGGGAGCATATATACCTTTCGTTGCCTATAAAAAACAAATGTACCTTTGGTCGGCCTTTCGCTTTTGGTCTTTATTTGTTCGTTGCTTGCCTTGTAGTCTTAAACTTCTGTTTATTTGTTCATCACACTTTAGTCTTACGTATAATAAATGAAATTGCATTGCAAGGGATTAGTTACAAACGCCCAAACTCATTCGTACCCATCTTTTCATCTCTATCAAACACCAAACAAATCAACCCAAACTCAACCAACTCATGGCTGAACCTTTAATTTCTGTCCTCTTGGAACAGTTGACTTCGGCTGCTGTCGGAGAGGTCAAACAGCAGGTGCGACTCGTCACGTGTGTCAAGAAAGAAGTAGGAAAGCTCAACAGGAATCTCCAAGCCATTGAAGCTGTTCTCCTTGATGCCGAGAAGCGACAACTTCATGATCACTCCGTGACGCTTTGGTTGGAAAGACTCAAAGACGTGTCATACGACATTGACAACGTGCTGGACGAGTGGAACACGGCCATTTTCAAATTGAAGATTGAAGAGGAACAAAAACAAGGTGAAACTAGTAGTACTGTTGTGGTGCCGAGGAAGGTATGCTTCTTTATACCGTCTTCTTGGTTTCGCATTTTCCGAACCCCTCATGTGGGTGTTGGTCTTCGTCGTAATATTGCTATCAAGATTAAAGATTTGAATGACACCCTGAATGATATTGCCATTGACAGAAATAGATATAATTTCAGCACAACTAGAGTCATCGAGTACGAACGGCCAAAGACTTCCTCCCTCGTTGATGTTTCTGAAGTCTATGGTCGGGATTATGAGAAGGAGACCTTAATAAGCAAGTTGTTGTGTGAGAGTAGCCAAGAGAGCGAGGGTCTCACTGTCATCCCTATTGTGGGGATGGGGGGGATAGGAAAAACCACTCTTGCGCAACTAGTTTATAATGATGACCGGGTCAAGGGTCATTTCAGGTATAGGATTTGGGTGTGCGTGTCCGATCCTTTTGATGAGTTCAATGTTGCTAAAGCAATTCTTGAATCTCTCGAAGGTAATATTGCCCCTAATTCAGGTGAATTGGAAGCGTTGCTGCAACGTATCCTTGCATCTCTTGACGGGAAGAGATTCCTTCTTGTCTTAGATGATGTGTGGACTAGGGATGAAAGCAAGTGGGAGCAGATTAGGAAATCCCTTAAGAGTGGAGCGGTAGGAAGCAGAGTTTTAGTGACGACACGAAAAAAAGAAGTTGCGATTATGATGAGGGCTGAAGCTCAAATGATTTCTATTGAGCTTTTATCCGAGGAAGTTTGTTGGTTAATATTTAGTCGACTAGCACTCTCTGGTAGGGACGATGTTGAGCAATTAGAAAATATTGGGGAACAAATTGCTCGAAAGTGCGGGGGATTACCTCTTGTTGCCAAGACTTTAGGAAGCCTCATGCGCTTTAAAACAAGTAGGAAACAATGGGAAGATGTTTTACGGAGTGAACTATGGGAATTAGAAGATGTTCAACTACGAGTTTTTGTTCCATTCTTATTGAGCTATTATGATTTGACTTTTGTAGAAAAGCGTTGTTTCTCATTTTGCTCAATTTTTCCAAAAGATTATCAGATTAGGGTGCCTGATTTGAGTCAGTTATGGATGTCCCAAAATTATTTTAGTCAAAGCCGAAATCTAGAGAATCAAGGGCAAGATTGTTTTGATAATTTAGCAATGAGATCTTTCTTTCAAGATTTTGAAAGAGATTTTGATGGTAATATTATCAAGTGCAAGATGCATGACATCGTGCATGACTTTGCCCAATTTCTTACAAAAAAGGAATGCTTTATAATTGAGGGACGTCAGGGGAAGAGAAGGGGGGTACAAGCAAATGAAAAGATCCGTCATTTGAGGTTAGTATTAGAGTCTGATGTTGCCTCAATGCCCGAGTCAATAAATAATAGAAAGAGTCTGCGAACCCTCTTTGTTGCCCGACCATATTCATCAGTATCACTCTCTCAAGGACTTGATTTATTATTAAGTCTAACTTGCCTTAGGACATTGCGTTTGCCTTCATGTGGTATTAATGGAATACCTGAGGGGGTTGATAAGTTGATACATCTGAGATATCTCGATATCTCTGGTAACATTGATATTGGTATATTGCCGGAAACATTGTGCGACTTATGCAATCTGCAAACGCTAAAAATGGATTGGTGTCACAATATTCAAAGACTACCAGGAGGGATGGGCAGACTCATTAATTTACGGCATCTACATATTTTTGGGAGTAGTCTAAAAGGATTGCCAAAAGGAATAGGAAGATTGACTTCTCTTCAGAGTTTGGATTGGTTTGTTGTACCTGATCCACACGAGAATGAGGAGTTCATGAAGTTTGAAGATTTAAATAATTTGAAACATCTTCAAGGGAGTATCACTATATATCCCTGTCAATACCTAGATGTTGTCGAGGCAGAGAAGGCGCGACTCAAAAAAAAAGAAAATATCGTTGAGTTAAATCTATGGTTTCCGTATGAAACTGCTCAGCCGAGAAATGAAGAAGAAGATAGACTTGAAGCCTTGCAGCCACATCCAAATCTGAAATCTTTAGGGATTCGTGATTATATGGGTAGAACGGTGTCTCCCAGTTGGCTGGATTCACTAACTAACCTGAAAAGGCTTGAGCTGGGATCCTGTCCACATTGTGAGTCATTACCCCCACTGGGAATATTGCCCTCCCTTGAATCACTTGAGATATTTAGAATGCAAGGTGTGGAGAAGATTGGGCTTGAGTTTTTGGGAATAAATGTGGAACCAAAGAGGAAGGTCTACAGCCAAAGTTCACAGTTTGTTTCGTTCCCCAAATTGAAAGTACTTCAGTTTGTCGACTTGGAAAACTGGATATTTTGGGAGGACGTAACCACAATTAGCAGGAGAGAAGGAGAAGAGGATAGTCGTTTGACTATTATGCCTTGCCTTACCCTCGTAGAAGTTAACTGTTGCCATCGCCTAGTCAGTCTACCGAATTTCCTGCAAAACAGACCAAATTTGAAGATCGGGGACGGAATGCAGAAATTTACCTTCGTAAGTGGGTTTTTTTTTTTTGGTCGTCACTTGGATTGTGAAACAGTGAAAAATATTAATTTCTGCAACCTCATTTCATGTTAATCTTAATAATCTTTGTCGTCTACATAAGTGCATCATTGTCGGGGGTGGGTTGTTCTGCCTTTTCATTTAGAAATTATTTACTCTGTTTTTTTTTTTTTTTTTTTGCTTTTTCTAGGGTTAATGTTTTCCTTATTTCTCATTGTCATCATTCCAAGCATCATAAATATGTGTCAATTTTACCAAAAAAAAAAAAAAAAACTCTCTTCGTATAAAATATTCGATGCTTCTTTACTTACTGTTATCGATTAATGAGTTTCTCATCTCAACATTTTTCTTTCTTTCGTTTTTAATTGTGTATTTTTTAATTTTATTTTTTAAAATTTTTTTTTGTGCCTTTTGTGACAAAAAATTCGATTGATCGTGGATGGTGAATGGAATTAATGGGAAACAAGAATTTGAGTCCTGAATCGTCTATATTGGAGCATATAATTTCTTATTCAAGTCATAAGATGATTTCTTGTCTCTTTCCCTTTGGTTCTTTGACCAAATCTTTTTTCATCCTGTTTTAACTGTTTACTAGCTAAAAAAAAAAAACTTTCTGAAAATCGTTTTGTTAGGGAATTTATGTAATTACATAGTTTTGAAAAATTTTTATTAATGTATATGTCTGTGGTGCTAAAGCAAGTTACTTGTAATCATCTCGGCAATTTCAGGTGACCAAATTTATCAGTTCCTCTCTCCCTATTTAGGAGTTGAACAATTCTTCTGCACAAGAAATAACTCGGATGACTCTAGTTATTCTGGTAACTTCTTTGTCCTCGATGTGTATTACAACAATTCTTCACTTCTTGCTAGTTGTTCTGTTTCTATCTTATTTTGTTAATATAAACATCACATATTGCCATTTTCTGTTTGATTAAATCATTGTCAAACTCAACAATTTCTTGTAATTGCAGGTCAATTGCTTAAGGATATTGCCGAGGAAAACTCTTAACAAAGCTGTTGAAGAATAAGCAATCCAAACAAAGAGTGAGAGAGAGACGGAGCTAGTTTTCTTGTTCCCCTCATAATCAAGTCTAATTGGTAGTTACCCTACTTTCATTCTAAAATAAAATAATTTTCAATCTTTTTCGTATGTGAATTGTTGTTGGCGTATCTGTTTTCTTGTTAAGGAAAATACAATTTGGACAATATTGTAAACTCCACAAAAATCCTTTCAAGCCAATTGAAGTTTTTAGCTCATTGATTGTGGTGATTCTATATTTTTACTCTGTTTACTCTTTAATCAATAGTCACCCTTGATTTACTGTTTGTGATTGCCTTTTATAATTACTCCGTCCATTGATTACTACAAGATTAACATTTCAAAAGATGCATGTCTATTCCGTACGATGATTGAACCTTAGTCTTGATCTGTTGTACAGATTTGCCTAAAACAAGTGAAGACACATGCTATCCTAAAACCTGCAACGATAAGCACCTTTGATTTCCATGGAAAGATTTTGACAAGCTTGTCCTGTGGTCGGAGCTCGAATGGTATGAAATTCCCCACTCGAATGCTCAACAAAAAGCACAAGCAAAAAGTATTTTATTTTATTTATTTATTTTTAATAATTTTATGACGACATTTTTCGATCGTTTTCAGACTGAGAGTTATTCAGAAACACACAACATGTAAGGTTGAAGCCCATGTATAATCCTGTATTTAGGATTTACAAGTGAAGGACTTTGATAGGTAATTAAAATTCTTTGTTATTTCTTTGACAATTATTTTTTATAGGATCCATATTAATTTCATTTGTGCAAATCCCATTTCTAAAGACTTAGAGGAGCAAAGGACATTAATGCTCTTTGGACGACCTTGTTGTTATGCATATGCGGAATCTGGAAGGGGAAACACCAGAATTCTATTCAGAAATTTGTACGTATAAATATGATCAAATCTTCATTTGAGTCGCCTCATAACTAGCTTTACCTGAATATTTCCACGTTTTCGGGATCTTCTTGTAGTTTCTGATATGAAAATCTTCTTGATTGTAGATTTGGAGCTCGGCATCAACTAAAGAAATATTGGTGATATACACATCACTATAGCCATTAGTATAAAGAAGTCTTTATAATATCAATATCGTTGTGATTTATTTCCTTTCAAGATTATTCTGACCATTAATTACTTCTACATTAACATTACAAAATGTTTCTAGATGGTAGGATAATCGAACCTTTGCCTTGATCTATTGCCGAGATGCTTCAAACAATCAAAGCATGTGCCATCCTAACCAGCTACTACAAAGCATCTTTGATTTCCATGGAAAAATCTTCACAAGATCGTCCTACGGTAGTGGCTCGAATGGTCTGAATCTCACAACTCAAATAACTTAGAAAAGTGCAGGCGAACAGTAGTTTGTTCCCTTTTTTGTTTTTTTTTTTTTTTTCTGACAAAATTTTTTTTCTCTGTTTTCAGATTGAGAGCTGTTTGGGGAAAAAAGAAAAGAAAGAAAAGAAGCTAACAGCTGTAAACATCACATAGGGGTAAACATATGTAAGTACCTCTCACTTTAAAACTAAACTCTTGAACATAGCGCCTTGCAAGGTGAGCAATGTAATTTCAAGGTGAGCCAAAGTCATTTTGTAAAATAAAATCTTTGAAAATTCATATTTTGCATATGAAATTTCTCATTATGTCATTTTTACAAAGTACTCATGTATAAGATATGTAATCTTATGTCCTCCAATGGGCATATTCACTAAGTATTCATGTTCATATAAATGTGTGTTGTGGAAACTAAAACCGAAACATTGTGCATTTTGATGCTCTAAAGAATTCGAGCAAAGGGTGACTTTGCTAGAATTTCAGTGAAATATCAAGCAGAGAACTGAGCATGTAGAGGGTCCTTGTGGAGAAAAGTAGTTTTCACACGATTAGTCACATTGAACTCTAATGATGAGAAATTACCATTTTCATACTAAAAGAATGAATATTCCGTATCCTATGAGTATTAGAGCGTTTTACATATGTTTCAGTAACATTGTCCGTGTATTGCAAGGTCAAACTTATAAAACTGCTGCTGAAAATTGTTCTTGGAGTTTCGTTCTTGGTACTACTGTATGGTTAATTGGCGTACGCTTACTAAACACAAGAGCTACTGCAGACTCCATGAAGATCCGATAAAATTAATTGGAGTAATCTCACTAAACAGAAGAACTAGTGTGGTCTGACTTTCCATGAAGATCTGAAAAATCAGATGCTTGTAGTAATTACAGTTAAATTATCTTTGCACCTTTTTTTTTTGTTTTTGTTCTTCTTAATTTTTTAATGTTAAGGAAGGCTATGCACTTTTTTTTTTTCCTCCAGATGTTCGTACCCTTCGTCCACAGAATTCATCATCAATAAACTATAAAAGTTATGCTGAGTTTAACATCCCGAATCGGCTAGGATGTCAAGTGAAGAACTTCTACAGGTTGTTAAAATCCTTCCACAATGAAGGCTCCTTTTTTACGTTCTTTTTTTAATCCCTTTTTATTTCACTCGCTTCATACCAAGTTATCCAAGAATAGTGCAACATTTTCTGGATCCTAGTTTGTTTCCTTGTTTAGTTTCTTATAAAAAAAATTTCCCCTATATGTAGATTCAGAGCTTTCATCAACTGAAAAGAAAATGGCGATATACATATTATTTATGGCTAATCTCAGTTTTCAAAGAAAAATTGTATTTGATCTTTCTTTCAAAGTTTCCTATTTTATGTATATTCTTTTTTATTGTTATCTCTGTTTGTACAATGTTATCTTAGTTGGGAATTATGTTAGTCCACGATGGAGCCAAAGAAGTCTTCCCCGATGGCTTCTTAATAAACTTGATCAGCACAAAATTAATATTATCATATAGTTTGTTTTTGCACAAATTCTAGAAGATTAACATACTACTCTACTTATCTCGTTGATCTGCTTTGTAGCCTAGTCTACGGTGCTGTTGATATATGAAGTTCATGGAAAGAGACAACTCAGGGTTCTTTCTGGCAAGACGTTTCGAGTTTCTCATGGTTTCCAAGAGTGTAATACAGGTAGTCGAGCTACTGGCTTCGCATTCTTCCTGAGCTTCAAACGAACTCATATAATGCTTTTCAAATTCAAATGAAGCTGCTTCTCTTGGCATTGTATCATGTTGAGCTCTTGCTTGACCAAGCCATTTGATTTGAATGAAGACTTCGGAGCAGGTACATACTTTAATTCAAGATTTCTTCTTTCATGTCCAAATTTTCTATTTCTTTTCTTTTTTCAGCTTTTTATATAACCCCCATTTTCAGTAAGTCCTTCTAAAAATATTCGTCGGTCCCAAGGAGTGAAAGTTCTCTAAATTCCGTTAGTTGAGTGTACTTCCGTAGGTTAGTTTTCCGCCTTCTTTTTGTCAACTCATAACCAGGTTGTTTCACCTTTTTTTTGTTTTGTTTTTTTTAATCATTAGCTTCCACGACACCCAAAAGAGTCCAACTAAACGTTTTCTGGAAAGATTTGTGATGAAGAACTCAAGTCTGTATGCTTGCTCTTTGATGACCTTAGCATCAAAGATATGATATCGGGTCTCTGTATGGTGGATCAGCTGGAAATTTACATGCATTTGGAGAATATGGCATGGAGTAATCTATAAAGAGGTTAGAATAGGATTGAAAAGAATCCTGCAAGGAAATCCTTCGAATTTGTTTAACGGTATCAAAATTATGCAGGCGGTACCATTATCGAAACAGGAAGAGCCTTCCTACTCCCACTTATAGAAGGTCCAAGAGTTTCCAGGTACTATGAACTTGAGAAAATACTTTTGCAGTTTTTTATTTATTTAAGGAACCGTATTTTCATATGCATTAATTCAAATGAAACATCTAATTATCAGCTAGGTCCTTCTGGTTATGGTTCTTTTGTTTCGGAAGTATGAAGTCTCTGTTCAGAATGTGGCATTTGCCTATGAATCAGAAGCGAAATTACTAGCAACTCCTCTATCTATTGCGTGGGATAGAACCGAAGAATCCCATCTTAGGACGTGGATTTGCTGATGAGTCATTGTAAAGCCAGAGTGTTCATCTGGTGCGTTCAGAATAAGTGACTTTGTACTCGCCGCAAAGTGGCTGAAATAGACGTTCCTGCGTCTCAGAAGTTTGGAGGTTTTTGAGAACATACAGGGGCTTCTGTAAGGGATGTTTTTCAAGCCTCTTGGATTCATGAGCGCCTACAAAGTTGATGAGGCTTTGGAATTTGCTGGACAATTTAACTCGTGCAACCTATGGTTTGAATGCGACGCCTCTTATGTAGTTGATCTTCTTCGTTGCCGAAGTAAAACAGTCCCTTGGAGGCGGCTTGCCAAATGGTCCCGCACCTTGAATTACCTGACAAATTCAGTTATTGTGTCAGATTGGCAATCATGTTGCTGTCAGAATGGCTACGCACACAGTGAATCCACAGAACACGGTGTGGTGGTCTAATTTCACGAATTTTTGTTCTAATGCTGTTGGTCATGAAATGGCTGGTTATCCTAGCTATAGATTAACTCGTTAGCCAACCCTCTGTGGTAATTATGTGCTCTTTTTTCCTGCAGGGTTTTGACTAGAGGGTTTTTAACGAGGCATAATTGTTGCTTACTCTCAAGATGATAGTTATGGCTTGACTCTATGAGACTAGCTTCCGACTTTTGTATAGTTTCAACTAGTTTTTTTGCCTCTTCAGGATGTGTTCTTTTTCCCCCCTCTGTTGCTCGACTATTTTGTATTTTTCATTCTTCTTAATAATATTGAGTTGGAGATTTGGTAGAGGACTCGTATTTCAAACAGGTGCCGATCTAGTTTGGATGTGCTTGAAATCCCTTATAGTAGTTATCTCCTTCCTAAGTTAATATATATATATATATATATATATATATATATATAGAATCTTTATATCCGATTAGTTAGAATCAAGTGGAAGTTGTGAAAAATAGCTTTTTTCACAAACGGTTCTTTACTAGCAAATCATTCCTATTTTTATGATTGACCAAGCCTGATGTAAATAGAGTAGAGGGAAATCAAGGGTGGGGTTGTGCCCCGTCATTGAGCGGGTTGCCGGGCAGGACGGGGCAAGGCCCACTTATACCAACAGATTGGGCCCCGTATACACTTAAGAATGTTTGGAAATCGTATAAGATAGCTTTTAATTTGTGAAACAGAAGCAGGTATAGTACTTCATTTTAGAATGGTGCTTGTAGAAAACTGCATTTTGGGATGATTAAAGAAAATTGCATTTGGTAAATCTTGCATTTACTTTGTAAAATTTTGTGTTTCTTGATTAACTACCAAAAGGAAGGGGGGGTGTGTGTGGAACCTAGAAGGGATCATAAATACACTATTTTATGTAGATATATACATAAATATTCAGCCTAAATGTAAGAAATTCCTTTCGTACATGACAATACAACCACATGCTCTTTCCTTTTTCTTCTTCTTCACCCGTTTACCAACCACACACCCACACCACCCCCCCCCCCCCCCCCCCCCCCCTTTATTATTATTTTATTTATTTTTATCTCTTTGCGGATTGCTATAGGTTGAATATTTATGTATATATCTACAGATATACACACACCATACATATACGTAAACATTACGTAATATGCTACACATATACACAAAGATAATGTAATATACTTACATTTAAAATATTTCTTTAATTAAACAATCATACAAAATTATCAAACCATCATAATTCATCAATTTGACATGAACTTTGTTCTAGCACATCAAATCTTCGTCACGTTACCTGTAAAAATAAACTTAATATAATGTTAGAATTAACTAATTGCTTTCCCATCATTATCCATGTTAATTTCTAATGTTAAATTTCTAACATTATTGTTAGCTAGGATTTTATGCATTACAGTTCTCGCCATTATGGGGTTGGGCGCTTGCTTGAGTTTTTTTATTTTTATTTTTTTTTCATATTTTTTAAATGTTTTGTAATATAAAATTAGGTGTGGTAGGTTTAATTATTTTTTAGTATATCTTTTCGATCTTGACCATATAAGATCAATTTGGTAAAAAATTTGTACCTCATTAATAGGGAAAAATCATGAGGGCTGATTGCAGAATTCCCCATAAAAAAAAAAAAAAAAAGAGTTAACTTAAATATTTTTTATGGCTTCATGGTTCTTGTATTTTGTTATTTTCTTTTAATCGGCAGGCTTATAGTTGTGTCTTACCATAAGTTAAACATTTTTCCTTAATTTAACTTTTGCCTTCATTTAAAGGCTTTTTTTTTTTTTTTTTGAAGATAAGATGTCCCAGGATAAAAATATCGATATCGATGGAAATATCGATAGTCCAATTTTACGAATTTCAGAGATATTATCGATTTCAGTGAAAATATCGAAAAAATTATGGAAGTTACTAAAATATAGTTTAAAATATATTTTTAACATTTTATGATAGCACAAATATTAAAAAGATAGATAAATACACAAGTTTTACATAAGTAATATATTATATCTTATATATCTTAATACTGAAAGGAATTCTTATAAGTTTCAGATATGTTTGGAATGTCATCCTGATTTAAGCAAAATTGGTGTCAAGACATTATATGAATAGAGTTGAATATAGTTGAAAACATGTTAATATGTAGGTTTATTGATCTCTTCCCAACCTATTTCCATAAATAAGAATTTGTGCAAAGTTTGTAAAAAGTCTAGGAGAATATATTCTCTCAGTTTTTATGTGTCATTTTTATTTTTATAAGATAATTACAACATGTTAGCTGCTAGTTGCTCTATGTCACCATTTATTTTAAAAAATAGAAGATAATTATAGTGTGCTAAAAAAGATAATAAATGATAGAAATCCAAAATTTAGAAAATTTTAAAACTACAATTTTCACATGAAATTTATGATATTTCCACTGAAATTTCCGATATTTTCTCAAAATTTCTCGATACTTTGTAAAAGTTGCATTACGTTTTACTGATATCAATATTTTTACCGATATTTCCCGATATATACCAATATTTTTCCAATATTTTAATGGAAAAGATATTACACCTAAAAGATATTTTAGTATCCCTCAAACACGAAAATATTAGTGAAAATTTCAGAAATATCATGGATATTTGCAACCATGCTTATGGTACACAAACCTGAAGAAATAATAACTTGAATTATCCATTTTTGGGAGCTTGTTTTAAAATATATATGTTTTTCAATAATATTGTGTAGGATGATTATATTAGCACCCACCTCTTAACTCTTCACATCCTCTCTTAAATACATATAATTTTTATTTCTAAAATAGTTAAATTTACGTACTACACATCCCTATAAATTCTAAAACTAATATTCTGAAACACAAATGTTGTTCCACTATTTTAAATATATTTTTTGCACCCTTTATATTAACTTTCTATATCTTTATATCTCTCACTGTTTTTTTTATGGTTTTATTATTTTTATTTTAAGCTTTAGGCAAGGAGCTTCTTATTCTTTTTTTTTCCCCCCATTATAAATACAAATAAGTAGATGTACTATTTATTTAATAAAATAAATATATATGCTACTACATTTAATATTTATTTTTTTATCAACGAAAGTGTAGATTCCAACCAATTATGCATTATAAAATTCGTTCCTGGCACTTTTCTTTTATAAGTTTTTAAGTTTTAAAATATAATAGCCGATATAATTATTTCAAAAGATAATAGTAAAATACTTAATATTATGTATAATTTGCTTATCTATGAAGAAAGGCACCACATGGCTAAAGTTTCAAATAAAAAAAAAAAAAGTAAGAGAGACAAAGATATGAAAAGATGAATATCAAATTAACAAAATGGGGTGTAAAAATATATTTGAGAGACAAAGACGTCAAAAAGGTGAATATAAAAAAAAAAAAAAACGTTTTAAAAATATATATTTGAAATAGTTGAACAATATTTATTTTATAAAACGATAGTTTTGGAATTTATAGGAATGTGTAAAGTAAATTTAATCACTTTAAATTAAAAAGGATATGTATTTAAGAAGGATTGTGGAGAGTTGAGAAGGGGTCTAGCAGAACTACTCATTGTGTAAGTGTCTATTTAAAAAAAAAAAAAAAAAAGT
>CM046368.1:9817215-9900508 GCA_025413025.1 Ficus hispida | reverse complement strand
AGGTTCTTGCGTCTCAGAAGTTTGGAGGTTTTGAGAACATACAGGGGCTTCTGTAAGGGATGTTTTTCAAGCCTTTGATTCATGAACGCCTACAAAGTTGATGAGGCTTTGGAATTTGCTGGACAATTTAAGTCGTGCAACCTATGGTTCAATGCGAGCCTCTTATGTAGTTGATCTTCTTCGTTGCCGAAGTAAAACAGTCCTTGGAGGAGGCTTGCCAAATGGTCCCGCACCTTGAATTACCTGACAAATTCAGTTATTGTGTCAGATTGGCAATCATGTTGCTGTCAGAATGGCTACGCACACAGTGAATCCACAGAACACGGTGTGGTGGTCTAATTTCACGAATTTTTGTTCTAATGCTGTTGGTCATGAAATGGCAGGTTATCCTAGCTATAGATTAACTCGTTAGCCAACCTTCTGTGGTAATTATGTGTCTTTTTCCCTCTAGTTTTTTTCCTGCAGGGTTTTGACGAGAGGGTTTTTAACGAGGCATAATTATTGTTTACTCTCAGATGATAGTTATGGCTTGACTCTATGAGACTAGCTTCCGACTTTTGTATAGTTTCAACTAGTTTTTTGCCTCTTCAGGATGTGTTCTTTTTCCCCCTCTGTTGCTCGACTATTTTGTATTTTTCATTCTTCTTAATAATATTGAGTTGGAGATTTGGTAGAGGACTCGTATTTCAAACAAGGTGCCGATCTAGTTGGATGTGCTTGAAATCCCTTATAGTAGTTATCTCCTTCCTAAGTTAATATATATATATATATATATATATTATATATATATATAATAGAATCTTTATATCCGATTAGTTAGAATCAAGTGGAAGTTGTGAAAATATCTTTTTTCACAAACGGTTCTTTACTAGCAAATCATTCCTATTTTTATGATTGACCAAGCCTGATGTAAATAGAGTAGAGGGAAATCAAGGGTGGGGTTGTGCCCCGTCATTGAGCGGGTTGCCGGGCAGGACGGGGCAAGGCCCACTTATACCAACAATTGGGCCCCGTATACACTTAAGAATGTTTGGAAATCGTATAAGATAGCTTTTAATTTGTGAAACAGAAGCAGTATGTACTTCATTTTAGAATGGTGCTTGTAGAAACTGCATTTTGGGATGATTAAAGAAAATTGCATTTGGTAAATCTTGCATTTACTTTGTAAATTTGTGTTTCTTGATTAACTACCAAAGGAAGGGGGGGTGTGGTGTGGAACCTAGAAGGGATTATAAATACACTATTTTATGTAGATATATACATAAATATTCAGCCTAAATGTAAGAAATTCCTTTCGTACATGACAATACAACCACATGCTCTCTCCTTTTTCTTCTTCTTCACCCGTTTACCAATCACACCCACCTTCAACTCCCCCCCCCCCCCCCCCCCCCCCTTTATTTTATTTATTTATTTTTATCTCTTTGCGGATTGCTATAGGTTGAATATTTACGTATATATCTACAGATATAACACACCATACATATACGTAAACATATTACGTAATATGCTACAATATACACAAATATAATGTAATATACTTACATTTAAAATATTTCTTTAATTAAACAATCACACAAAATTATCAAACCATCATAAAAAATTTTCATCAATTTAGCATGAACTTTGTTCTAGCACATCAAATCTCGTCACGTTACCTGTAAAAATAAACTTAACATAATGTTAGAATTAACTAATTGCTTTCCAATCATATTATCCATGTTAATTTCTAATGTTAAATTTCTAACATTATAGGATTTTATGCATTACAGTTCTCGCCATTATGGGGTTGGGCGCTTGCTTGAGTTTTTTATTTTTATTTTTTTCATATTTTTTAAATGTTTTGTAATATAAAATTAGGTGTGGTAGGTTTAATTATTTTTAGTATATCTTTTCGATCTTGACCATATAAGATCAATTTGGTAAAAAATTTGTACCTCTTAATAGGGAAAAATCATGAGGGCTGATTGCAGAATTCCCCATAAAAAAAAAAAAAAAAGAGTTAACTTAAATATTTTTTATGGCTTAATGGTTCTTATATTTTGTTATTTTCTTTTAATCGGCAGGCTTATAGTTGTGTCTTACCATAAGTTAAACATTTTCCTTAATTTAACTTTTGCCTTCATTTAAAGGCTTTTTTTTTTTTTTTTGGAAGATAAGATGTCCCTTATGTCAAGGATAAAAATATCAATATCGAGGAAATATCGGTAGTCCAATTTTACGAATTTAGAGATATTATCAATTTCAGTAAAAATATCGAAAAAATTATGGAAATTACTAAAATATAGTTTAAAATATATTTTTAACATTTTATGATAGCACAAATATTAAAAAGATAGATAATGCACAAGTTTTCATAAGTAATATATTATATCTTATATATCTTAATACTAAAGGAATTCTTATAAGTTTCAGATATGTTTGGAATGCATCCTGATTTAAGCAAAATTGGTGTCATGACATTATTGAATATAGTTGAATATAGTTGAAAACATGTTAATATGTAGGTTTATTGATCTCTTCCCAACCTATTTCATAAATAAGAATTTGTGCAAAGTTTATAAAAAGTCTAGGAGAATATATTCTCTCAGTTTTTATGTGTCATTTTTATTTTTTATAAGATAATTACAACATGTTAGCTGCTAGTACTCTATGTCACCGTTTATTTTAAAAAATAGAAGATAATTATAGTGTGCTAAAAAAGATAATAAATGATAGAAATCCAAAATTTAGAAAATTTTAAAACTACAATTTTCACACGAAATTTATGATATTTCCACTGAAATTTCCGATATTTTCTCAAAATTTCTCGATACTTTATAAAAGTTGCATTACGTTTTACTGATATCATATTTTTACCGATATTTCCCGATATATACAATATTTTTCAATATTTTATGGAAAAGATATTACACCTAAAAGATATTTTAGTATCCCTCAAACACGAAAATATTAGTGAAAATTTCAGAAATATCATGGATATTTGCAACCATGCTTATGGTACACAAACCTGCAGAAATAATAACTTGAATTATCCATTTTTGGGAGCTTGTTTTAAAATATATATGTTTTTCAATAATATTGTGTAGGTGATTATATTAGCACCCACCTCTTAACTCTTCACACCTCTCTTAAATACATATATTTTTATTTCTAAAATAGTTAAATTTACGTACTACACATCCCTATAAATTCTAAAACTAATATTCTGAAACACAAATGTTGTTCACTATTTTAAATATATTTTTTGCACCCTTTATATTAACTTTCTATATCTTTATATCTCTCACTGTTTTTTTTTTTTTATGGTTTTATTATTTTATTTTAAGCTTTAGGCAAGGAGCTTCTTATTCTTTTTTTTTCCCCCCATTATAAATACAAATAAGTAGATGTACTATTTATTTAATAAAATAAATATATATGCTACTACATTTAATATTTATTTTTTATCAACGAAAGTGTAGATTCCAACAATTATGCATTATAAAATTCGTTCTGGCACTTTTCTTTTATAATTTTTAAGTTTTAAATATAATAGCGATATAATTATTTCAAAAGATAATAGTAAATATACTTAATATTATGTATAATTTGCTTATCTATGAAGAAAGGCACCACATGGCTAAAGTTTCAAATAAAAAAAAAAAGTAAGAGAGACAAAGATATGAAAAGATGAATATCAAATTAACAAAATGGGGTGTAAAAATATATTTGAGAGACAAAGACGTCAAAAGGTGAATATAAAAAAAAAAAAAAAGCTTTAAAAATATATATTTGAAATAGTTGAACAATATTTATTTTATAAAACGATAGTTTTGGAATTTATAGGAATGTGTATAAGTAAATTTAATCACTTTAAAATTAAAGGATATGTATTTAAGAAGGATTGTGGAGAGTTGAGAAGGGGTCTAGCAGAACTACTCATTGTGTAAGTGTCTATTTAAAAAAAAAAAAAAGTTTGCCCTTTTATTGTATTCAAAATCATTTATCTTTTGTTTATTTGTTTTTTTTTTTTTTTTTTTTTGGACATTGAAGATGAAAACCATGTAAGATTCGTTCGTTTAAAAGTAATTTTCATAATTAAGGAAGGCATATATTGATCTCCATCTTTTTTTTTTTAAAGAAATTTTCATATTATAAATATACGATCTTTATGATGATAATGATAATGATAAAAATAATTATTATTTTGTATTTCCTTACTTTCTCATCATTTTCATGTCATAATATCTTCATTATTATGATAAATAAGCTATTTATATATAAAAAAAATTAGCCAAACACAAAAATTTTATATGAAAGAAATACAAAAATCATTCTTTATTTAAGTCTTTATCATAATCATCTTATTCATTTGTAGTGTGATCGTTTTTTTTTTTTCGATTTATTATTTCAAATGTTCAACATTTTTTAATTTATACATTTTCTAATGATAATTAATGGGATTAGTTGACTTTTTTTTAAACATTTTTTTTACAATTATTTATTTATTTATTTTTAATTGTTTATGAAAGAGTAATGTTGTCTTTATATGTATTGTTTTAGATATTTGAAGAAAAAAAAACAAACATTTTTTGAAACATGGACTCTCTTTTTTGGTGATGAGCTAATTCATGGATTTTTTTGAACTTGGGGATGAGAAAATTCAAATTCTATATCTTTAGATGAGTCAAGTGTGATATTATGCTTCTCTATGTCTACAATCATCTAATTCATGTATTTTGACTCGATTGTTTGTTTTGTTCCTTTTTTTTTTCCATAAAATTATGATAAAAATAATTTACTTTAAACTTTTAAAAAATAAATAATAATGTTTTTCGTAAATAGCATGATTGTTAGTAAATAATTATTTATTTAAATAAATAAGTTTAGTTATTAAGATAAAAGTTATTATTTTTTTTTGGGGAAAGTTAGTACTGAATGATACAAAATTTAAAAACATTGCATCAATATGACATGAAAAATTAATACTAGACTAATATGATACAAAATTAAACAAAGTTAATAACAATTTGTGTCATATGATCAAAAATAACGAATTTGTGTCATATTGGTTAATAAATGAAAAAAAGATGATTATTTAGGTAATTTTCTCATTTTTAGTAAATAACTTAATTGCTTATAAATAAATTATTTACTTGTAGTAATGCTATTTACTTTGACCGTTGTGAAATTATATGATTTACTTATATAAAGTTTTGTTAAATATACTATTTACTTCTTCTCTCCGCGCCCCCCCCGTCCCTGTTTTTATTATTATTATTTTTCACTTTTTTATCAACATTAAGTTTTTCCCTCTTATCTGCATGGAATCTAACGAAAAGTAATCTCAAATTCTTTGCTCAATTGTTTCCATGATGAACGTAATTAATCTTTTATTACATACCTTTATTGTTCGTTGCTCGCCTTGAAGTCTTAAACTGTCGAATAAATGGAATTGTATCGGCAAGGGATAGTAAAAGCCAAAACTAATTTTTCTTCGCCCCTTAAATTATAATATTCCCCCCTTCTCCAAATAAGAAATGCTAAATTTAACTATACAATTAAATGCATAATAACTATTAGCTAATTACTATATTTGTCTATTTTTAAAATTTATAAAATTTGTCTACATTTGTCTATTTTTAAATTTTATAAATAATTTTTGTGCGGTAAAAACTTAAATAGAAGGAAAAACTTGTATCCTTTTATTAGTGCAAAGATACAAATTAGAGAGTTCCGTGCGAGACTCTCTCCCTTTGGCTATCTTCTTTCCTTGTCTCTTCCATCCAACCGAACATAGTGAAATTTAAGCCACGACTTCATAGGTATTCAAAAAAAAATTTTTGGTTAAGGTTTTCTTTTTAATCATAGGGTTTAGAGTCATGCCCGACTTTTTCACCTCTTTAAGGGGGTTTCCCTCTTGATCTGCATGGAATCCAATGAAAAATAACTTATAAACACTTTATTGCTTTCGTACTGAATAATCAAGAAAAGAAAAGAATAAAACAAAAAGGAATAAGAGAAGAAAGTTATTTAACATGAATGTGTGACTAAGAACAAATAAAAGAATTTATTAGTAAGTGATACTATGAATATGACTCACTATATATAAATATTAGTTACAAGTATATAGAATTTGGGTAACTAAATATATCCTAAAATTCAAATAAATTTAAATTCTTAATAAAAAAGATAATTACAGATATGGAATAATGACTTTCTTTAAAAATTATGAAGTTAATTAATATTTATATTATTTTCATATATTTTAGTAAAGCAGTAAGCAGGCACCCGTTATATTGGCAAAGTAGGGAGCATATATACCTTTCGTTGCCTCAAAAAAACAAATGTACCTTTGGTCGGCCTTTCGCTTTGGTCTTATTTGTTCGTTGCTTGCCTTGTAGTTTAAACTTTTGTTTATTTGTTCATCACACTTTAGTCTTACGTATAATAAATGAAATTGCATTGGAAGGGATTAGTTACAAACGCCCAAACTCATTCATACCCATCTTTTCATCTCTTTCAAACACCAAACAAATCACCCCAAACTCAACCAACTCATGGCGGAACCTTTAATTTCTGTCCTCTTGGAACAGTTGACTTCGGCCGCTGCCGGAGAGGTCAAACAGCAGGTGCGACTCGTCACGGGTGTCAAGAAAGAAGTAGGAAAGCTCAACAGCAATCTCCAAGCTATTGAAGCTGTTCTCCTTGACGCGGAGAAGCGACAAGTTCGTGATCGCTCTGTGACGCTTTGGTTGGATAGGCTCAAAGATGTGTCATACGACATGGACAACGTGCTGGACGAGTGGAACACGGCCATTTTCAAATTGAAGATTGAAGAGGAAGAAAAACAAGGTGAAACTAGTAGTACTGTTGTGGTGCCGAGGAAGGTATGCTTCTTTATACCGTCTTCTTGGTTTCGCATTTTCCGAACCCCTCATGTGGGTGTTGGTCTTCGTCATGATATTGCTAGCAAGATTAAAGATTTGAATGACACCCTGAACGATATTGCCATTGAGAGAAATAGATATAATTTCAGCACAACCAGAGCCATCGAGTACGAACGGCCAAAGACTTCCTCCCTCGTTGATGTTTCTGAAGTCTATGGTCGGGAGTATGAGAAGGACACCTTGATAAGCAAGTTGTTGTGTGAGAGTAGCCAAGAGAGCGGGGGTCTCACTGTCATCCCTATTGTGGGGATGGGGGGGATAGGAAAAACCACTCTTGCACAACTAGTTTATAATGATGACCGGGTCAAGGGTCATTTCAGGCATAGGATTTGGGTGTGCGTGTCCGATCCTTTTGATGAGTTCAATGTTGCGAAAGCAATTCTTGAATCTCTCGAAGGTAATATTGCCCCTAATGCAGGTGAATTGGAAGCGTTACTGCAACGTATCCATGAGTCTCTTAAAGGGAAAATATTCCTTCTTGTCTTAGATGATGTTGGACTAGGATGAAAGCAAGTGGGAACAGATTAGGAAATCCCTTAAGAGTGGAGCGGTAGGAAGCAGGGTTTTGGTGACGACACGAAAAAAAGAAGTTGCTATTATGATGAGGGCTGAAGCTCAAATGATTTCTATTGAGCTTTTATCGAGGGCTTTTGTTGGTTAATATTTTGCCGACTAGCACTCTTAGGTAGGGACGATGTTGAACAATTAGAAATATTGGGGAACAAATTGCTCGAAATGTGGGGGCTTACCTCTTGTTGCCAAGACTTTAGGGAGCCTCATGCGCTTTAAAACAAGTGGAAGCAGTGGGAAGATGTTTTACGGAGTGAACTTTGGGAATTAGAAGATGTTCAACTGAGAGTTTTTGTTCCATTCTTATTGAGCTATTATGATTTGTCTGTAGTAGAAAAGCATTGTTTCTCATTTTGCTCAATTTTTCCAAAAGATTATGAGATTAGGGTGCCTGATTTGATTCAGTTATGGATGTCCCAAAATTATTTTAGTCAAACCCGAAATCTAGAGAATCAAGGGCAAGATTGTTTTGATAATTTAGCAATGAGATCTTTCTTTCAAAATTTTGAAAAGGATTTTGATGGTAATATTATCAAGTGCAAGATGCATGACATCGTGCATGACTTTGCCCAATTTCTCACAAAAAAGGAATGCTTTATAATTGAGGGACGTCAGGAGGAGAGGATGGAACTAGCAAATGAAAAGATCCGTCATTTGACGTTAGCATTGGAGTCTGATGTTGCCCAAATGCCCGGGTCAATAAACAATGGAAAGAGTCTGCGAACCCTCTTTGTTATCCGACCATGTTCCTCAGTATCACCTCTAGGACGTGATGTATTGTTAAGTCTAACTTGCCTTAGGACATTGAGTTTACCTTCACATGGTATTAATAGAATACCTGATGGGGTTGATAAGTTGATACATCTGAGATATCTCGACATCTCTGGTAACGGTGGTATTGTATATTGCCGGAAACATTGTGCAACTTATGCAATCTGCAAACGCTAAAAATGGTTAGTGTCACAATATTCAAAGACTACCAGGAGGGATGGGCAGACTCGTTAATTTACGGCATCTACATGTTCAGGGCAGTCATCTAGAAGGATTGCCAAAAGGAATAGGAAGATTGACTTCTCTTCAGAGTTTGGATTGGTTTGTTGTACCTGATCCACTCAAGAATGAGGAGTTCATGAAGTTTGAAGATTTAATTAATTTGAAACATCTTCAAGGAAGTATCATTTTATCTCACTGTGAACGCCTAGATGTTGTCGAGGCAGGGAAGGCGCGACTCAAAAATAAAGAAAATATCGTTGAATTAAGTCTAGAGTTTGGGGATTATACTGCTCAGCAGAGAAATGAAGATGAAGATAGACTTGAAGCCTTGCAGCCACATCCAAATCTGAAATCTTTAGAGATTCGTGTGTACATGGGTAGAACGGTGTCTCCCAGTTGGCTGGATTCACTAACTAACCTGAAAAGGCTTGGCCTGGGATCCTGTCGACATTGTGAGTCATTACCCCCATTGGGAATATTGCCTCCCTTGAATCACTTGGATATTACATGGAAGGTGTGGAGAAGATTGGGCTTGAGTTTTTGGGAATAAATGTGGAATCAAAGAGGATGGTCTACAGCCAAAGTTCACAGTTTGTTTCATTCCCCAAATTGAAACTACTTCGGTTTTCAACTTGGAAAACTGGGAAGTTGGGAGGACGTAACCAAATTAGCAGGAGAGAAGGAGAAGAGGATAGTCGTTTGACTATTATGCCTTGCCTTACCCTCGTAGAAGTTATGTGTTGCCCCCGCCTAAACAGACTACCGGATTTCCTGCAAAACAGACCAAATTTGAAGATCGAGGACGTGCACATGCACAAAACATTGTCACAATTTATCCTTGGTAAGTTTTTTTTTTTTTTTTTTCGTCGTCACTTGGATGTGAAACATTGAAAACAATTATTGTATATTCTTCTCACTTGATGTTAATCTTAATATTTTATGGTGTCTACAGAAGTGCATCATTGTCAGGGCGAGTTGTTCTGCTTTTTCATTTAGAAATTATTACACTTTTATTTTTTTTGTTCTTTCCTTTCTAAGGTAGATGTTTTGCTTATTTCTTGTCGACATCATTCCAAGCATCGTAAAATTGTCATTTTTACAAAAAGCACTCTTGGTATAAAAGTTCAACGTATTTGTTTATGAGTATCTCATCCCTAAATTTTTCTTTCATTTTCTTTAATTGTATATTTTTTAATTTCACTTTTTTGTATTTATTTTTTGTTTCTTTTGTGGCAGAACACCGGTGAAAAAGGAATTAATGGGAAACAATAATTTGAGTCCTGATCGTCCATATTGGAGCATCATAATTTCTAATTCAAGCAGTAAGATGATTTCTTGTCTCTTTCCCTTTGGTTCTTCGACCAAATCTTTTTTCATCCTGTTTTTACTATTTACAAGTTAAAAAAAAAAAGCTCTGGGAAATTTTTGTGATTAATAAATCCTTAGTTTTGCAGAACTATATAAACTATATGCCTAGGCTTAGGCTTCTCTTTGAATAGAATTACTCCATGGTCATCCAAATTTTTTTATTAATTTGTTTTGTTTATGGGGCTAAAGTGAGTTACTTGTAATCATGTCGGCAATTTCAGAGGTTAAAATTAGTTCCTCCCTGCTATTTACATTAAATAGGAAAGGATCAAATTTACTTACAACAACATTCGCCTTGCAATTGTGATGAACTCTTATCTAGGAGTTGAACAATTCTTCAGCGCAACAAATAACTCCGACGACTCTAGTCATTCTGGTAACTTATTTGTCCTCGATGTGTTTTACAACAATTATTCACTTCTTGCTAGTTAATCTGTTTCTATTTATCTTTTATAAAGATACATATTGTCATTTTCTGTTTGATTATATCATTGTCAAACTCAACAATAATTGTAGGTGAATTCCTTTGCCGAGGAAAGCTCTAAAAATGAAGATGTTGAAGAATAAGCAAACCAAACAGAGAGTGGGAGAGAAAGAGCGAGTTTTCTTGTTCCACCTCATAATCAAGTCTAATTGGTAATTACCTTAATTTATTAAATAAAGTAATTTTCAATCTTTTTCGTATGTGAATTATTGTTGGCGTATCTGTTTTCTTGTTAAGGAAAATACAATTTGGACAATATTGTCAACTCCTCAAAAATCTTTTCAAGCCAATTGAAGTTTTTAGTTCATTGATTGTGGTGATTCTGTATTTTTACTCTGTTTACTCTAATATCAATCGTCATCCCTGATTTACTGTTTGTAATTTCCTTTTAAGATTAATCTGTCCATTGATTACTACAAGATTAACATTTCAAAAGATGTCTATTTCGTATGATGATTGAACCTTAGTCTTGATCTGTTGTAGAGATATGGTTCAAACAAGCGAAGACACATGCTATCCTTAAACCTGCAATGATAAGCACCTTTGATTTCCATGGAAAGATTTTGACAAGCTTGTCCTGTGGTCGGAGCTCGAATGGTATGAAATTCACCACTCTAATACTTAAGAAAAAGCACAAGCAAAAAGTGTTCTGTTTTGTTTTTCTTATTTTATGATGCCATTTTCGATCGTTTTCAGACTAGTTATTCAGAAACACACAACAAGTAGGACTAAAGCCCACGTATAATCTTGTATTGGTAAGGATTTCCAACAATGAATGCTCCTTTTTATCGTTATTTCTTTAACAATTATTTTTTATAGGATCCATACTAATTTCATTTGTGCAAATCCCATTTCTAAAGACTTGGAGAAGCAAAGGACATTAATGCTCTTTGGACGACCTTGCTGTTATGCATCGGCGGAAACTGGAAGGGGAAACACCAGAATTCTTTTCAGAAATTTGTACGTATAAATATGATCAAGTCTTCATTTGAGTCGCCTCCTAACTAGCTTTACCTGAATAGTTCCACGTTTTCGGCATGCTCATTTGTTTCTTGTTGTAGTTTCTGATATGAAAATCTTCTTGATTGTAGATTTGGAGCTCGGCATCAACTAAAGAAATATTGGTGATATACACATCACTATACCCATTCGTATAAAGAACTCTTTATAATATGAATATCGTTGTGATTAATTTCCTTTCAAGATTATTCTGACCATTAATTACTTCCACATTAACATTTCAAAATGTTTCTAGATGGTAGAATAATCGAACGTTCGCCTTGATCTATTGTAGAGATGGTTCAAACAATCAAAGACACGTGCTATCCTAACCAGCTACTACAAAGCACCTTTGATTTCCATGGAAAAATCTTCACAAGGTTGTCCTACGGTCGTGACTCAAACAGTCTGAATCTCACAACTCAAATAATTAAGAAAAGTGATGGCGAACAGTAGTTTGTTTCTTTTTTTTTTTTCTGACAAATTTTTTCTCTGTTTTCAGATTGAGAGCTGTTTGGGGAAAAAAGAAAAGAAAGAAAAGAAAAGCTAACAGCTGTACACATCACAGAGGGGTAAACATATGTGAGTACCTCTCACTTTAAAACTAAACTCTTTAACATAGCGCCTTCCAAGGTGTGCAATGTGAATTCAAGGTGAGCCAAAGTCATTTTGTATAATAAAATCTTTGATAATTCATTTTGCATATGAAATTTCTCATTATGTCATTTTTACAAAGTACTCATGTATAAGATATGTAAAATTATGTCCTCCAATGGGCATGTTCATTAAGTATTCATGTTCATATAAATGTGTGTTGTAGAAACAAAAACCGAAACATCGTGCATTTTGATGCTCTAAAGAATTCAAGCAAAGGGTGACTTTGCTAGAATTTCAGTGAAATATCAAACAGAGAGCTGAGCTTGTAGAGGGTCCTTGTAGAGAAAAGTAGTTTTCACACAACTAGTCACATTCAACTCTAATGATGAGAAATTACCATTTTCATACTAAAAGAATAACTATTCTGTATCGTATGAGTACTAGAGCGCTTTATGTATGTTTCAGTAACATTGTCTGTGTATTGCAAGGTCAAACTTATTTAACTGCTGAAAATTGTTCTTGGAGTTTCTATCTTGGTACTTCCGTATGGTTAAATTGGCATACGCTCACTTAACACAAGAACTACTGTGGTCTCCACGAAGATCCGAAAAAATAAATTGGAGTACGATCACTAAACACAAGAACTAGTGTGATCTTACTCTCCATGAAGATCCGAAAAATCAGATGCTTGTAGTAATTACAGTTAAATTCTCTTTGCACCTTTTTTTTCTTCTTAATTTTTTAATGTTAAAGAAGGCTATGCACTTTTTTTTTTTTCCAGATGTTTGTACCCTTCGTCCACAAAATTCATCATTAATAAACTATAAAAGTTATGCTGAGTTTGACAGGTTGTTAAAATCCTTCCACAATGAGGCTCCTTTTTTGTGTCCTTTTTAATCCTTTTTTTATCTATTCTATTTTACAGGATCTGCATTCTTATCTGTGCCCGTAATTCTCTTATCTGTGCCCGTAATTCTGTTTCTCGATCCTTTTATGAAGGCAAAGACTTGAAGATGAAAAGGACATTCTCGCTCCTTGCCTAACCTTGTTTTCATGCATAGGTGGAAACTGGAAGGGAAAATGCGAGAATACCTTTCGAGGATATGTGCAAGTATAAATGGGGTAAAATCCTTAGTTCACTCGCTTCATAACAAGTTATCCCAGAATGGTGCAACATTTTCTCGATCCTAGTTTGTTTCCTGGTTTAGTTTCTGATCAAAATTTCCTCTATACACAGATTTGGAGCTTCCATCAACTGAAAAGAAAATGGTTATATACGCATTACTTATGGCTAATCTCAGTTTGACAAGAAAAATTGTACGTGATATTTCTTATAAAATGTCTTATTTCATGTATATTTTTATTGATTGTTATCTCTGTTTCTACAATGTTATCTTAGTTGGCAATTAGGTTAGTCCATGATGGAGCTAATGAAGTCTTCCTTGATGGCTTCTTAATTGAACTTGATCAGCACAGAATTAATAAATAGATTGTTTTTGCACAATTTACTAGAAGATTAACTTACTGCTCTACTTATCTCATTGATCTGCAATCTAGCCTTGTCTACGGTGCCGTTAAAATATGGAGCTCATGGAAAGAGACAACTCAAGGTTCTTTCTTGCAAGATATTCTAGTTTTTCCTGCTTTCCGGGTGTGTAATCAGGTAGTAGAGATATGACTTCTCATTCTTCTTGAGCTTCAAATGAACTGATATAATGTTTTTCAGACTCAAATGAAGCTGCTCCTCTTGGCATTGGCCAACTTATATCTTGTTGGGCTCTTGCTTGGCTAAGCCGTTTGATTTGAATGAAGACCTCGGAAGAGGTAAATACTTCTAATAAAGATTTCTTCTTTCATATCCAAAATTTCTTTTCCTTTTCCTTTTTTAAGCCTTTTGTGTAATCCACATTTTCAGCAAGTCCTTTTACAATTCTTCAGTCTCAAGCAGTATATGTTCTCTGTATGCTTGCCCTTGGATGACCTTAGCATCAAAGATACAATTTCGGGACTCTATGTAGAAGATTACTGGAAATTTGCTTGCATTTGGAGAAAATGACACGGAGTAATCTATAAAGAGGTTATAATAGGATTGAAGAGAATCCTGCAAGGAAATCCTTCCAATTCATGTAACGGTATCAAAAATATGTAGGCAGTATCACTGTCGAAATAGGCAAGAGCGTTCCTACTACCACCAAGAGTTTCCAGGTACTATGAACTCAAGGAAATACTTTATTTTATTTGAGGAACCATAATTTCATAAGCATTAATTCCGATAAAACATCTAATTATCAGCCAGGTCCTTCTTGTCGTGGTGCTGTTATTTCGGAAGTATGAAGTTTCTGTTCACAATGTGGCATTTGCTTATGAATTAGAACCGATACTACTAGCAACTCCTCTATCTAATGCGTGGAATAGGACAGGAGAATCCCTTATCGTGATGTGGATTGCTGGTGAGTCATTGTAAAGTTAGAATGTTCATTTGGCGCTTTCAGAGTAAGTGACTTTGTACTCACTGCAAAGTGGCTGAAATGGAGAGGTTAGTGTGTCTCACAAGTTTGGAAGTTTTTCAGAACCTACAGGGGCTTCTGTAAGGGGTGTTTTTTCAAGCCTCTTGGATTCATGAATGCCTATGAAGCTGAGTTGATAGGCCTCATCACTGCTTTGGAATTTGGTCAACAATTTAATTGGCCTGTGGTTTAAATGCGACTCCTTATGTAGTTCTTCTTCGTTGCCGAAGTAAAACAGTCCCTTGGAAGTGGCTTCCCGGTCCCTCGCCTTGAATTACCTTGACAAAGTCAGTTATTGTGTCAGATTGGCAATCATGTTGCTGACAGATTTGCTACTCGCACAGTTAATCTACAGAACACGGTGTTGGTCATAAAATGGCAGGTTATCCCTGCTATAGATTCACTTGCTAGCCGACCGTTTGTGGTAATTATGCACTCTTTTTTCCCTCTAGTTTTTTTCCCACAGGGTTTTGGCTAAAGGGTTTTTGACGAGGCATAATTGTTGTTTACTCTCAAGATGATAGTTACGGCTTGACTCTTGAGACGAGCTTCCGGCTTTTATATAATTTCCACTAGTTTTTTGCCTTCTTCAAGACGTTTTCTTTTTCCCCCTTTGTTGCTTGACTACTTTGTGTTTTTCATTCTTTTCAATAATATTGAGTTGGGGATTTGACAGAGACGGGTATTTCATGCAGATGTAAACCTAGTTGAGATGTGTTTGAAATCCCTGATACTAGTTATCTCCTCTCTTGGTTCCAAAAAAAAAAAAAAAAAAATTGAAGCTTTATATCCAATTAGTTAGAATCAAGTCGAAGTAGTGAAAAATAGATTTTTTCACAAATAGTTCTTTACTAGCAAATCATTCCTATTTTTGTGATTAAGCAAGCCGGATGTAAATGGGGTAGAGGGAAATCAGCGGTTTGGGTCCCGTATAAACTTAAGAATATGTGGAAATTGTAGAAGATAGCTTAATTTTTGAACCTTAAGCAAAGTATAGTGCAGCATTTTGGAATGGTTAAAGAAAATAGCATTTTGTCTTTCCTTGATAAATCTTGTATTTACTTTGTAAATCTTGTATGATTAACTACCAAAACGAAAAAGAAAAAAAAAAACATTAAAATAATTAAATACACTATTTTCTAATTTTATACATGTCTAAGTGTACCTTCAATGCAATGTTAAATTATTGTACTCATGGTAAATTTTGGGATTTGGATAAAAGAAAAGTGCTCTTCAATGGGGTGCTATTTTTTATGTTAAATTTACCATATGCTAAACTTTGTGACAAATTACCACAAGATATAACCAATGCTAAATTTAACATTTAATTATTTTTATTGGTTGTTGTCTTTACTTCTTTATATAATTTTTTAACGATATTTTCTCTTTTAATGTATTCCAATATTAAAAATTCACTTTTACACTTTTTAAAGTATAATAATGATGACAAAAAGTATAAATAGCATTAGAAATAATAATATACATTAGAGTATAGAATAAGATAATACTAATTTTCACATTGTTTTATAATAATTATAGTATTAACCTGGACAATAATCTAAGTGTAAGAAATACCTTTTATACAAGACAATTTAAATTATGTGAAGTGTTAAAGAAAATATATATAGGGTTTTGTATTTTCTTGGTAAATCTTATAATTACTTTGTAAATCTCGTGTTTCTTGATTACCTCCCAAAATGAAAGAGAAAAACATTAAAGGAATTAATTATAAATACACTTTTCTAAATTTTAACATGCCTAAATGTAAGAAATTCCTTTCGTAGAAGACAATAATCACATGTTCTTTGCCTTATTTTACTGAGCCTAACTTATTAAACAAATTACTACATGTCAAAGTTTTCAAATTGTAGTCCATAGAAAAATGAATTTTTAATTGGTAACAAGTATCAACCTATAGGCTTTACAACCAAAATAAACTTTGGTCGCAGGAAAGATACTCTTCTTTTGGAAGTATTTCTCCTCACGGTCTGGAGGCCTGAAGTTTTGCAAAATGAGAGTTAATTGCTTATTTACTCTAACAATGGTATCAAATCTTCAGAATGAGGCTGGCTATTCTATCGCAGTATATTGCCTCTTTTCCAAACTTGGAGTCAACCTACTTTGTAATGGTTGTCCGAGTTAAGATCTCGGCTATTCTTGAACAAGCCTCCCTTCAGCTCCTGTTCAGGCAACCTGCCAGAATGATTAACAGGTTGTGACGCCCCGACTTCCCAAGCCAGGTCGACACCATACATACTTGTTCTTTACTTGAAAATTTGAGAGGAATTTTTTTTTTCTTTAAAACATATTCACATAAATTATTTTGTGGAGAATAATATGTCACCCATATATATGTATATTAAACTGAGAATACCTTCTCGTGTCTTCAAACTTTATACATATAACAAAACATAATTTACTTTAGAATATTAAAATATTTTCTTAACATCGAATGCGGAAAATCATGCGTAGTGGTATCCCACACCGCCCTTCACTCGCCGCATCGTCTGCATAGCCCACCACTTAAATTGCAGGCTTTTTACCTACAGTATGAAATATAAGAGTGAGCTTTCGCCCAGCAAGTACAAACATAATCTCACAAAAATAATTTAATCATCTTAAAACATGTCAATCATCATGTAACTTATGCATGAGCCATTTATGATGGATTGAAAGTCTTATGCTTCATTTTAGACTCAATCTTTAACTTATCTTGTCTCAACATGTGGGCCCATAGTGTACGTACCGAAAGCGCGCAGCCTCCAGACAAAGCTAGGGTTTGCAAGGCCCTAATAGTTCTGGGAATTAAAACGTGACCCTCACGCATCAACGAGAGGTAAATGTCACAACTGGTTTTAAACATGTATCCTCCTCGATCACGGGAGGTTGGTACGACACCTTCCTTGATTATCTTACCATATGATTTAACATTAGTGAACATGCTTCATGATGTCACTATGTCATATTCAAACTTTAACATTTGCCATATCATGGCATTCTTGAAACATGACATTTTTAAAACCATGAAATTTTAGAAAACATGGCATAATATGTAACATGTTATAGCATATCATCACATAACATCATTTAACATCATACAACATAGCATGTACATTTTAACATAGCATATATGAAAATAGTATTTACTATTTTCATACTGTAGGTGAGGTTCGATACTTGCCTGACTTATTGTAATCCAGGCTTCGTTGATTTCCACTCTGACCTCGACTGCAGGTTACTTCCTGCTATTAGAAAGAACATAGGATAAGAATCCTATAAAATGTTGGTAACCTTTCCAACATTATGATTATATGTCTTTTTACAAGCTTTGATCAACTACTAGGTTATTAATTGTAACCCTAGAGATTGTGGTTAATTATCTTGACCCATTAGGTTACTTAAGGTAACCTTGGGTATTAAACCCATATGATTAGTATTAAATTACTATTCTTATTATCGACCCTAAGCCTTAGTAACTCGGTTATCCTTCCCGGTTACCACTCGTCATCTTTTGTTTTTACACTTTAGCTTTTAAATCCAATTTAGAAAATTGGCTAGAAAATCTTTTGTTTTACTTCCCAATTCGAGGTTTTCAAAGTAAAACTTTATAAAACTCATTTAAGGCTGAAAAATGCTTTTGAAATAGTTTTCATAGTCAAAACAGGAAATGTTGATGTAGAAATACAGTTTTTCTGTATGTTTGTAGAAAATCCTGTGCAGGAATTTCTTTTTCTCTGCACAGTTTTTATAGTTCAGGTTGTATTTAAAAATCCAAATGGAATTTGAAAAACTTGTCTTCACGAAAGTTCTTTCTCTTGAGAAATTCTAAAACTTTCATGTTTTAAGAAAAACCCAGTTCTGCTTGGATTCGTACCAGTTTTAATTTGAAACCCACTGGTCGTGTAAACTAGGTCTGGGCAGTTTAGTCTCGGATTTTCATAAAAACGGAGGCCATTGGAGCCTCATTTTGCAAATCCGTCCGCGTGACCCCTTAGGAAAAACTGTTCCGAGAAACTTTTGTGTTTTAAGTTTTTCCAAATTCGGCCTCTAAAGGCCTCAGAATCGGCTTTCCGTAAAACTGGTCAGGATCCACCCGAGCCTGGCAGTTTTTCGGTTTAGAATTCGTTTTACGTCCTAGACGTGGAATCTAGCTCAACCAGCCACCGCGGGAGCCCTAATACACACATGCAGCGATTTTTTTCGGGTCAACCATTGACTTTCTTGTCAATCATTGACTTTCTTGTCAAAATTTGACTATCATGAATTCATGAAATTTCGTCATACCTTTTTACTTAAAAGGCCTATCATGAAGTCTCGTAATTAATTTACCGAGAACTCAATCATATACTGATAAAATCATGAATTTTGTATTAATATTCATAATTTTCATAAAATTGCACATAAACACATAATACGAACTATAAATTTCTTATTTACAAGAAAATTGTGAGTTCGTGAAAATTTTGATTATTACAATCTACCCTCCTTAAAGAATTTTCGTCCTCGAAAATCAGAACAATTCGGGGTAGCTTTTCTTCATCTCATCCTCGCGTTCCCAGGTTGCCTCCTCAATCTCATGATTTCGCCATAGGACCTTGACTAATGGTATAACCTTGTTCCTTAGCACCTTTTCTTCTCGGGCTAAGATTCGAACTGGTTTCTCCTCATAGGTCAGATCTTCGTGAACCTCAATTGGTTCGTGGTCCAATACATGGGATGGATCCGAGATGTACTTCTTTAGCATCGACACATGAAATACGTTGTGTACATATGCTAATTCCTGGGGCAAAGCCAACCTATAGGCCACGTTGCCAATTCTTTCCAATATTTCGAATGGCCCTATGTATCGTGGACTCAATTTCCCCTTCTTTCCGAATCTCATAACTCCCTTGAATGGAGCAATTTTGAGGAAAACCAAGTCTCCTACTTGGAATTCTAGAGGCCTTCTGCGCTTGTCGGCATAGCTCTTTTGTCGACTAAATGCAGTCTCCATCCGTCGGCGTATAAGTTTCACAGCCTCAGTGGTTTTTTGAACAAAATCCGTGGACACAAGTTCCTTTTCCCTGGTCTCGTACCAATGGACTGGAGATCTGCACCTTCTTCCGTACAGAGCTTCGTAAGGAGCCATTCCAATTGAAGCTTGGAAACTGTTGTTGTACGAGAATTCAATCAAAGGAAGCTTTTTATCCCAAGTTCCTTTGAAGTCCATCACGCATGCTCGCAACATGTCTTCTAAGGTCTGAATGGTCCTCTCGGATTGCCCGTCCGTTTGAGGATGAAAAGCTGTACTAAAGGTAAGCTTGGTACCCATGGCTTGATGTACACTTCTCCAGAACTTAGAAGTGAAACGACCATCACGATCAGAGATGATTGTCTTTGGAATCCCATGGTAGCGAACAATCTGCGCGACGTATAGTTCCGCCAGCTGTTCCACCGAAAAACTAAGCTTGATGGCGATAAAGTGTGCAGACTTCGTCAAACGATCAACAATCACCCATATAGCATCATTGCCACTGGAAGTTCGGGGTAGTCCAACCACGAAATCCATCGTCACTTGGTCCCATTTCCATTCTGGAATGGAAATTTTCTGCAATTCTCCCCCTGGACGTTGGTGTTCTGCTTTCACCCTTTGACATGTAAGGCATTTGCCGACGAATGTAGCGACGTCATTCTTCATTCTGGGCCACCAAAAACTTTCCTTCAAGTCTTGGTACATCTTTGTAGCTCCTGGATGGACGGAATACGGAGTCTCATGAGCTTCCTTCATGATTTGTTCTTTCAACTTGTCGTCGTTAGGGATGCATAATCTATTTTTCCGATAGAGTATGCCCTCATCCGATATGTTGAAGTCTGACTCCTTTTCTTCCAGGACTCCGTTCCTTGTTCTGACCAGCGAGGCATCTCCTTCTTGTCGCTCCTTCATGCTATCCAAAATGGTAGGTTGGAAAGTTAGGGCAGCTAAACTTCTTGTGATGAGCTCTATCCCAGCTTCCACTAGCTCCTTCTGAAGAGGTTCGATTAACGACTGCATGGACATTAACGAAGAAGACGACTTCCGACTGAGGGCATCAGCTACTTTGTTAGCCTTCCCTGGATGGTAACAGATGTCTATGTCATAATCCTTCACCAATTCTAGCCATCTTCTTTGCCTCATGTTAAGCTCCTTTTGTGTGAAGATATACTTCAAACTCTGATGATCCGTGTAGACTTCACACTTACTGCCGTAAAGGTAGTGCCTCCAGATTTTGAGCGCAAATACCACCGCCGCAAGTTCCAAATCATGCGTCGGGTAGTTCTTCTCATGATCCTTTAGCTGGCGTGAAGCATAAGCGATCACCTTTCCATTTTGCATGAGCACGGCTCCCAATCCTATTTTAGAAGCATCGCTGTATATCACGAAGTTTCCTTCTTCCACATTCGGAATTATGAGAATCGGAGCGCGAGTCAGCCTGTTTTTCAGCTCTTGGAAGTGCTCTTCACACTTTGCAGTCCATTCGTACTTCTTTCCTTTCCGTGTAAGTGCGGTGAGCGGCGCTGCAATCTTAGTAAATCCTTCAACAAAACGTCGGTAGTAGCCCGCCAAGCCGAGGAAACTACGTACTTCGGTGACGTTTGTCGGAGCTGGCCATTCACTTACTGCCTCAATCTTGGCCGGATCTATAGATATGCCGTCCTTGGAGACCACATGTCCTAAGAAATGAACCTTTTTCAACCAAAATTCACACTTTGTGAATTTAGCGTAGAGCTGGTTTTGCTTTAAAATTCGTAAAGCAATCCTTAAATGCTCCTCATGCTCCTCCTTTGATCTTGAATAAATCAAGATATCATCTATAAAGACGATAACAAATTTATCCAAGTAATCCTTGAATACTCGATTCATCAGGTCCATAAAGGCTGCTGGAGCATTTGTCAGTCCGAATGGCATAACGAGGAACTCGTAATGTCCATATCGCGTACGAAAGGCTGTCTTGGGAACGTCTCCTTCCCTAATTCGAAGCTGCTGATATCCGGATCGCAGGTCAATCTTCGAGAAAATTGAAGCTCCTCTCAGCTGATCAAACAGATCGTCGATCCGAGGCAAGGGATACTTGTTCTTGATAGTTATCTTGTTCAATTCCCGATAGTCAATGCACATCCTAAGAGTGCCGTCCTTCTTTTTAACAAACAGAACTGGAGCTCCCCATGGCGAGTAGCTCTGACGAATGAATCATCGATCCAGAAGCTCTTGTAACTGAATCTGCAGTTCCTTAAGTTCGGCAGGCGCCATCCTATACGGAGCCTTGGATACTGGTGCTGATCCAGGAAGTAACTCAATCTCAAAGGAAATCTCTCGTTCGGGTGGCAGTCCTGGCAACTTTTCAGGAAAAGCCTCTATAAATTCTCTAACTATCGGTACTTCCTCCGGTCTGCTCTCGGTTTCAAGCGTCTTATCCACTATGTTGGCTAGAAATCCCATACATTCTTTTGCCAACAATTTCCTAGCCTTTAGCACAGAAATGAACATTTTCGGCTGTTTTGGAGTCGATCCTCTAAACATAAACTCCTTGTCTCCAACTGGCTTGAACGTGACCGTTCGTCGTGGACAGTCGATCACCACGTTGTATTTCCCCAAGAAATCCATTCCCAAGATGACGTCGTAGTCGAATAGGTCTATGATGATCAGGTTGACATACATTTCCCTACCACATATAATTATTGGAACATGACGTACCCAATAATCAGACAACAGAATCTCCCCGGAGGGTAATGCAGTCCTAAATGTTTTTCCGATCCTATCACTTGCTCTACCTAGTTTCTTAGCGAATCTAGGCGATGTGAATGAATGCGTAGCTCCAGAATCAATTAACACATAGGCATCTTGTTGAGCAAAAGGAAGCTGACCTGTCACCACTGTGGAAGGTCCAGCTTGAGCATCCTCCTTTGTATAGGCGTAAATACGTCCTTGCGGTTCTGGAGCTTCCAACCTGCCTTGGGAGATTTCGGGTCCCTCGAGCTTCATCTGTGCCGCATGAAGTTGAGGTCCCTGTCCTCTCTGTTGGTTCTGCGGACTCTGGGGGTTAAGATTGCAGCTTCTAGCATAGTGGCCTTCCTTGCCACAAAGAAAACAGCGACCGCTTCCAACACGGCACTCTCCCGGGTGCTTTCTCCCACATTTCTGACAAGTGGGATTATTGTTGTTATCAGGAGTATTTCTCTTTTAGGGAAAATTCTGTTGATTCCCCTGACCTCCTGCATTCCAATTCCTCTTCTGCTGGTTGTTGCCGTACTGCCTGTTGTTGTTGTTGTTCTGGCCCAAAGGTCCTCCTTGACCTTTCTGTTGCGGAGTTTGGCCCTGCTTGGTCTGGTTCTGTTTGGCCTGGGCTTTTTCTTCCCTCTTCTCCTGGAAAAATTTAGCCATTTGCTCCTTGTTCTGACCCACCCAATATTCAGCTCGAATTGCCCTGCTGACACATTCAGCAACAGTGAGTGGTGGATGGGGGCCACTGCTGATTACTACTGCTAAATCTGAGCGGAACATTCTCATCATTCTTCTTACTTTGTCCCTTTCGGAACTGATGAGGTGAGGGCAGAGACGTGCTAGCTGCTCAAACTTTTTGATAGCTTCGGCTACTGACAGATTTCCTTGGCGGAACTTGTCGAACTCGTCTTGTTGAGCCTCCATGACCTCAGTATTGAAGTACTTTTCCTTAAATTCCTCCACAAAGTCCTCCCAAGTCATCTGAGTCACATCTCGTTGGATCTGAACTGTTTCCCACCAGAGGCGAGCATCTTTTCGTAACATATATGATGCACAAAGGACTTTCTCCTGATCGTTGAGTCTGAGGAAATTTAGGGCGACCTGGAGGTCAATCAACCAGTTGTCAGCCTCGATTGGGTTCGTGGACCCCTCGAATTCTGGTGCCTTCATTCGCCGAAATCTGTCATAAAGTTCTTCTGGAGTTCGAACCAGAGGTGCTGGTGGCACAGATGCAGGCGCAACAGGTACTTCAGGGGCTATGGGGTTCTCTGGGATCACCGGGACATCATCAGGAATTTCTGGTGCAGCAGGCTGATTCATAGGTGCTAGTGGTACCCTGGCATCAGGAGGTCCCTGATTCTGTTGAGCTATCTGAGCTCTAAGCCCCCCTATCTCTTGCTGTTGGGCTAACATCATCTGTCTTAGCTCATTCAGCTGAGCCGCAAGGTCAATGTCTTGGGTCGGTACTCTTCTACGCTTTGGTGGCATGGTTCTGTACGGAAATAAGGAAATAAATTCAGCTTCTTGAAATCATGCCTTTTATATAGAACCATAATCTTCATTCCATATAAAAGCATAACATGAACATATCTGAATTCATCATGTTCTCGTTCGTATCTCCTTCACAACAGGAGTACATAACCATAACATTTGGGGAAGATATAAAACTTTCCCATCATTTCCGTACGTCACCTAGTTGCTACCACCAAGCTAAGACACCACCCAACGTCATCCTTGTATCCGACATTCTCCAGCATGGCCGTCGAAGAAAGATACTTACTACGCATATAAAATCTTAACTAATCCTAATCGGAAGAAGAATAACTTAACTTACTTGGGCCATTGCAGAAGCGATGTGAGGCGAAGTGAAGTAGGCTGGCAGGATACCGCTCTGATACCAAACTGTGACGCCCCGACTTCCCAAGCCAGGTCGACACCATACATACTTGTTCTTTACTTGAAAATTTGAGAGGAATTTTTTTTTTTCTTTAAAACATATTCACATAAATTATTTTGTGGAGAATAATATGTCACCCATATATATATATATTAAACTGAGAATACCTTCTCGTGTCTTCAAACTTTATACATATAACAAAACATAATTTACTTTAGAATATTAAAATATTTTCTTAACATCGAATGCGGAAAATCATGCGTAGTGGTATCCCACACCGCCCTTCACTCGCCGCATCGTCTGCATAGCCCACCACTTAAATTGCAGGCTTTTTACCTACAGTATGAAATATAAGAGTGAGCTTTCGCCCAGCAAGTACAAACATAATCTCACAAAAATAATTTAATCATCTTAAAACATGTCAATCATCATGTAACTTATGCATGAGCCATTTATGATGGATTGAAAGTCTTATGCTTCATTTTAGACTCAATCTTTAACTTATCTTGTCTCAACATGTGGGCCCATAGTGTACGTACCGAAAGCGCGCAGCCTCCAGACAAAGCTAGGGTTTGCAAGGCCCTAACAGTTCTGGGAATTAAAACGTGACCCTCACGCATCAACGAAAGGTAAATGTCACAACTGGTTTTAAACATGTATCCTCCTCGATCACGGGAGGTTGGTACGACACCTTCCTTGATTATCTTACCATATGATTTAACATTAGTGAACATGCTTCATGATGTCACTATGTCATATTCAAACTTTAACATTTGCCATATCATGGCATTCTTAAAACATGACATTTTTAAAACCATGAAATTTTAGAAAACATGGCATAATATGTAACATGTTATAGCATATCATCACATAACATCATTTAACATCATACAACATAGCATGTACATTTTAACATAGCATATATGAAAATAGTATTTACTATTTTCATACTGTAGGTGAGGTTCGATACTTACCTGACTTATTGTAATCCAGGCTTCGTTGATTTCCACTCTGACCTCGACTGCAGGTTACTTCCTGCTATTAGAAAGAACATAGGATAAGAATCCTATAAAATGTTGGTAACCTTTCCAACATTATGATTATATGTCCTTTTACAAGCTTTGATCAACTACTAGGTTACTAATTGTAACCCTAGAGATTGTGGTTAATTATCTTGACCCATTAGGTTACTTGAGGTAACCTTGGGTATTAAACCCATATGATTAGTATTAAATTACTATTCTTATTATCGAGCCTAAGCCTTAGTAACTCGGTTATCCTTCCCGGTTACCACTCGTCATCTTTTGTTTTTACACTTTAGCTTTTAAATCCAATTTAGAAAATTGGCTAGAAAATCTTTTGTTTTACTTCCCAATTCGAGGTTTTCAAAGTAAAACTTTATAAAACTCATTTAAGGCTGAAAACTGCTTTTGAAATAGTTTTCATAGTCAAAACAGGAAATGTTGATGTAGAAATACAGTTTTTCTGTATGTTTGTAGAAAATCCTGTGCAGGAATTTCTTTTTCTCTGCACAGTTTTTATAGTTCAGGTTGTATTTAAAAATCCAAATGGAATTTGAAAAACTTGTCTCCACGAAAGTTCTTTCTCTTGAGAAATTCTAAAACTTTCATGTTTTAAGAAAAACCCAGTTCTGCTTGGATTCGTACCAGTTTTAATTTGAAACCCACTGGTCATGTAAACTAGGTCTGGGCAGTTTAGTCTCGGATTTTCGTAAAAACGGAGGCCATTGGAGCCTCATTTTGCAAATCCGTCCGCGTGATCCCTTAGGAAAAACTGTTCCGAGAAACTTTTGTGTTTTAAGTTTTTCCAAATTCGGCCTCTAAAGGCCTCAGAATCGGCTTTCCGTAAAACTGGTCAGGATCCACCCGAGCCTGGCAGTTTTTCGGTTTAGAATTCGTTTTACGTCCTAGACGTGGAATCTAGCTCAACCAGCCACCGCGGGAGCCCTAATACACACATGCAGCGATTTTTTTCGGGTCAACCATTGACTTTCTTGTCAATCATTGACTTTCTTGTCAAAATTTGACTATCATGAATTCATGAAATTTCGTCATACCTTTTTACTTAAAAGGCCTATCATGAAGTCTCGTAATTAATTTACCGAGAACTCAATCATATACTGATAAAATCATGAATTTTGTATTAATATTCATAATTTTCATAAAATTGCACATAAACACATAATACGAACTATAAATTTCTTATTTACAAGAAAATTGTGAGTTCGTGAAAATTTTGATTATTACACAGGTAGTCTCTTTGTTACTAATTTAAGTGTGAATTTTATTTTATTTTTTTCTTGAAATGTATTAATAATGTTGGAATTTTGCCAGCTGAGTGAGCAAGGAGAACATATGGAAGGGTCTTCTTGGTCTGAGTCCAGCTAATCTGGTAAAACATAACTTCCTTCCATCTATCTCGTAGGTCACAATGACTAAACACTCATATGCTACTTATTTCTATGTCTTTTAATTTTTCTTTTTTAAATTTTATAGCCATATAGTTGGAAGAAAAGAAATGTCACAAAATTTGTAGCCAATTAGCCATTTCTTTCTTTAAATTTTAGGGCTTCTCCTGCTTTCTGGTTGTTGGTCTGCAAATCTTGATGAGGAGACTATCTCATTTGCATGACAAAGACATAAAATGACCGGAGAACATTTTTTGTTGATCCCCTTATTGGTAAGTGATTCACGTCTCTTTTTAAATGCTTGTGATTCTCATTTTTGGGCACGTTTGAGTTTCTGGAGCTTAAATTTTCCTTCAAATATAACTGCAATCACATAATTTTACGAAGTTACAATATCCTTAAGCATGAATGATGAATTTTGGCTGTTGACTTCAATGTTCGAAATATTAATTTATTTATTATTTAATATGTAGCAATGAGTTTATTTATTTATTTTGCAGTGAAGAGCGGTCCAGGCAACAAAAATTCTGCAGGAACTCGAAATGAGGTTCATGATATGAGGTGTTCAGAACAATAGTGTTTATTTTCCTTTCATATGTATCCTAATTCTCGACTTTTTTTGTGTGTGAATGCATCATCATCTTTAAGATTAATCTGGAAGAATTTCTCAGAATTTTTTTGTTTGACGAAATTTTTGCAGTATGAAATTCTGCAGGGGAGTATTTCACTAGAACGGCAAGCGACTAGAATTAGTTCAAAATCTGGTGGTCATTTTTGGTAACTTTAAATCTCTAAGAATTGCTAATAAATTTCATTTTTGTGACTTTTGTTTTGTTAATGTTTCATCTCTAAATTGTTATTTGTTGTTGTTTTCTGTATTCAGAGTCGAATAACTGTTTTGCTTTTTATCTAAATTGTTTACAGAGATTGTCACCGGCGCCATCTAAATTACTCTGTAATCAAATATCATCTTCGCTTTTCTTTATGACTACAACCCGAACTTGAAGCCTATTTTCTTGTCTTCTAGCGTCAATCTCAACTAATCATGATCATTCAGTCTACTCAATTTAGCAACAAAGTTTACAGACTTCATCATTCAAATTGAATGAGAACCCGTACAGGTAAATTGCTCGCAGAATTTCTTAACTCATTCTTCTTTTATCATTATTATTATTCTTTTTTTTAAGATTCATATTCTATTTCCCTTTAACATTCCTCTTTTCAGTTTTTGCATTAAAGAAAATATGCCTTTGTCTACAATTATATTCAGGAATATTATCCCTTCAATTCTGCTAGGGAAAAATTTAATGGTTCCTGCTCAACAATATTAGTCAAATTCTCTCTAAAAATTTTTCTTCAAAATTTGAAAGTTAGAATCTTGTTGCACAGTAATCAATGACCTTTCACTCGGTTCCACTCTTCTGCGAGCTTCATAAGAAGTGGCAGGTATTTAAGCCGGATTCATTTCACATGATACAATGACGTATTGCATCTAGCCACTATATTCTATTGCTGTTTATCTCCAGGAACCATTTATTGTTTTTGATAATATCGGATCTCTACCATGCAGAATCATTGGCTTGGGAAGAAGGGATTCTTGAGTAGTTCACAAATTGGATCAAGCAATTTATTGCAAACAGGTTCCCTTTTTTGATGGTAATTTACAGCATTTCTCGTTTTGTTTTCACTATGAAATTCAGTAGCCCTTTTTCTTTTTTCCTTTTTTTTTTCTCTTTTTTTTTTTCCGGTTCCAGGTAATTACATTTACCTTGTTTACTGACTACTGACAAAAATTAATGTGTATCATGTTGAATTGAACTCTGCCTTGGCTAGTGGTTTGTTTTCAGTTTGAGCAAAAACTTTCAAAGAGGTAAATGCTTCAGAGTAGAATTTTTCTATCATTTCCATTCTTTTGTGTGTTCAAGTAGGTTGAGTATTGGCCATTTTTTTGTTCTCAATTTGAAATAGCTGTTCTTTTACCAACAGATTAATTACCACAGCTATTAATGTGCTAATTTATTGTCAAATGTGGTTACAACCACAAGACTCTTGACTATTGCGGGCTTTAACACTCAAATCTGTATACTTAGATGACCTTAGCAACAAAGACTTAATACAGGAATTATTTTTATTTTTTATTTTTTAAAGTGGATTAGTTGGAAATTTGCATGTAGTTGGGGGAAATGGTACTGAAAGTATTTCAATGTATTATAATTTGCAGAGAGAATGGAACCGGATCAAGATTTGAGAAGATGATACCTGCTTTTTACGAGAACCCAAAGAGGAAATCCTCATCTGATTGTTTGGAATCAGGCGTATGCAGGTGGGATATGCTGGGATAGGAAATCCTTATTGAAGCAGGGGTGAACCTTCCAAGTCCCACTTTGAAACATCAAGAGTTGCAGGTACTATGAAAATAAGATTATAAGTTAATTTGGACTTTGTTATGAGGTATTGAAGTTTCGGGCATTAATTCTGATGGGGTTTCTGATGTTCCCCCAGGTCCCTACTGTTGTGGTGCTGTTAAAATTCAACTTTGTGCCCTTCTTAGGGTGGCCTTTACCTATAGGTCAAAATTATTAGGTGTAGTGACAGCCGTTTCTATAGTTTGCAAAACAAGAATTGGAATTCTGTCCAAACTCAATGGAGGCTCAAGTATCTCATAGCTATCAAGACAATAAGATCGCCCACAAGCTTGCTTCTGCTACTATTGAATTGGCTTTTCAGAGGTGGATCCTTCTGCATTCCTTTAAAATTTAGTTTATGTGAGTCTGTCCTTGTCCTTTCTACGGGGTTAATCCTTGAACACCGTTTGGCTCTTTCTGATTTTGTTTGTCCCCCTTTTGAATTTTCCTATATAAACTATTTTATATCTTATTTAATTGATTTTAGGGTTGATATTACGCAAATGATTAGTGGGTTGATTGGGTGCCAACTAAGTTGGGATGCACTCAAGCTATTGTGATGTGGTTTTTCGCTCCCTTTTCATCAATTTAAAATACGTGTACTTCATACTTTTCTTTTAATGGTAAAGAGGCTCTCTAGCATGATAGAATTAGTTTTTAGGTCATGGAAGTTCATGACATTTCTAAAATACTAATGAAACCATGCACCTCAGATATGTTGGCTCTGACTTAATACTGCAATTCACCTCCAACATTCCATCAACCAATTTCTTTTTAACTTTTTTTTTTTTCTTTTTTTAATGTGTAATTTATTTAATTGTGAAGTTACTCGAATCAAATCAAGATTGCCATGTGAGTTTAAGTTTATTCAAGGATAAGGGAATATGTTGAATACCTTATCTGTTTCTTGTTTATATATTTATATATACACAGTTTTTCTCATTTGCTGTACTCTATTTATTGGTATGTCATGGTCTTATTATTTATATATATATATATATATATATATATATATATAGTTTTTCTCTTTTGCTGTGCTCTACTTATTGGTATGTCGTGGTCCTGTTTTTCCTACCGATCTATCTTATGCTTCTTTATTAAATTGGTAAACCCCCATTTCATTAGATGTAGTATGTTTACGTTTTATAGTTGTGTATTAGCTATATCCTGATGTCGATTACCTGAAATACTTTGATCTACATTCTTTTTATTTAGAGCCCCAAAAATCTTGAAAAGACGGGCATGGGGAACACATGCAAGTGAAATCTCTCAAGCACTAAGAGTATGGGTCTTGTTGTCTGTTAGTTCAATTAATATTGGTCATCTGTGAAATATCACTTTGGAATCAGACTATTTCATTTGATATGTAGAATAGGAGAACGTTTAATATTAATGGATATTACTTTATGTAACCATAACCTTACTTATATCTTTGATAGAGTCTTTTTTTTTTTTAGTTTATTTCAAAAATAGGCAATCTTTCATTGATAAGAATCAATTTAACAAGGAACAAGAAAATCAACAGAAAGGAGAAAACGAAAATAAGACTTAAGAATCACAATCGGTTCCTATTTACATCTTTTCAATTATTACTATCAGTAGATAGAATTTTGTGGTTTTCCTTAATTCTCACAATGCAATGTATCTGTAGGAATATTCTATAATAATTCTGTAATCTTCTAAATATAGAAAGTCCTAATTAGTTATGTTATTTTAGGAAACATTCCATTAATTGGAATATGTATATTGAGGGCTGTTTGTAATCCACACGGCTATATAAAGCCATTGTACTCCTTTACTTGAATATACAGAAGATTATTCATATCAGTGCAGTATAGACTTAGGGTTTCTTCCTTTCTAATCTCTTTTATGGTATCAGAGCAATAAGAAGAGATTTTATAAGTTGAGGAAACCATGTCCAGGGCAAGCGGAAACGATTCAGAGGCTCAATCTGGGCCTTCTCAATTTGTTTCCACAATTGCTCCTACTGTTGCTATTGAAAATACTTCTCATAGTTTGCAGATTACTTCCCAAAAATTGAATGGGAAAAATTTTTTACCCTGGTCCCGATCGGCAGCGCTGGTGATTCGTGGCAAAGGAAAAATTTCGTTCATTGATGGTTCTTCTCTCCGTCCACCCGTTGATGACCCTTTGTATGCTTCATGGGATGCTACAAATTCCTTGGTCATGGCGTGGCTGATTCATTCTATGGAGGATGAGATAGGAGAAACCTATCTTTTCTATTCTACGGCTAAGGAAATCTGGGATGCTGTTACTCTCGCCTATTCCGACTTGGAGAATTCCTCGCAATTGTTTGAGTTGCGAAACCGCGCCCGCAATCTTCGTCAGGGTGATCTGGATGTAACTCAGTATTATAGCAGCTTGCGTAAATTGTGGCAGGAGGTTGATATGTTTCATTCGGTTTCCTGGAAAGATCCAGCCGATGCTCTTTTTTTTAAAAAATTGATTCAAAAGGATCGCATTTATGATTTCTTGGCAGGTTTGAATAAAGAATTGGATGATGTCCGTGGCCGTCTTCTGGGGATGCGACCATTACCAGCCTTAGACGAAATCTTTGCCGAAGTTCGTCGTGAAGATCATCGTCGTCGGGTTATGCTTGGCGCCACCGGAGCTGTCCAATTTGATGCCTCGGCTCTTGCTGCAAATCGTTCTTCCTCAAACCGCTCCCCAAATGCTTCTAAAAATCATGTCTGGTGTGATCATTGCAACAAGGCTTACCACACAAGGGAGACATGTTGGTTGATTCATGGCAAGCCTGAAAACTTTGTCCCAAACCGACTCAAGAAGAAAGGAGTCCCACCGCCATCTGTGCCAGGCGTTACACCACCATCTGCTCCACCCGGTGTAGTTAATCTTACGAGCTTACAAGTGGAACAATTGCGTCATCTGCTTTCCCAGTCCACGGTTACCAGTAAGGCCGCCCCTGGTACAAGTCCTTCGGCTCCTGCTCCAAACGTCTCTCTCATGGCACGGCAGGGTAGTTTGGAACCTTCTGTAGCCCATATGCTGAATCCCGGTGAGCAATGGATTATTGATTCGGGAGCTACCGATCATATGACTGGTAACTCTCAATTCTTTTTATCTTATTCGCCTAGTTCCGGTCAGCAAAAGGTTCAAATGGCCGATGGAAATTTTTCTACAGTAGCTGGTAAAGGAACTGTCCGCCTATCTCCTGTTCTTCTCCTGCAGGATGTTCTCCATGTTCCGCAATTAACATATAATTTAATCTCTGTCTGTAAACTTACTACCGACCTGCCTTGTGGTGTTAATTTCTCCAAATCTGCTTGTGTTTTTCAGGATTTGAGGACGGGGAAGAGGATTGGCAGTGCTAGAAGCTCAAATGGACTTTACTACCTTTCAGTTTCTTCTCCAGCGAATAATGTTAGCATGTGTTTGTCTACTGTTTCTGCTGAAAAACAAATAATGATGTTACATTTCAGATTAGGACATCCAAGCTTTACCTATATGAACCATTTGTTTCCATATTTATTTTCCAATAAAATATTTGTTTTCAATGTGATATTTGTCAATTGGCCAAACACACCCGCACATTCTTACCCCCTCAACATTATCATCCGTCTACACCATTCACTCTTATCCATAGTGACATTTGGGGCCCTTCACGTGTTTCTACCCTCTCCTCTCAAAAATGGTTTATCACATTTATTGACGATCATACACGAGTCTCTTGGGTTTATATTCTTAAAGACAAATCTGATGCATCACCGGTTTTTAAGAATTTCTACCAAATGGTCCAAACACAATTTGATACCAAAATTCGAATTCTTCGTACCGACAATGGAACTGAATACTTTAATTCTATTCTTGGTGATTTTTTCCGGACCCATGGTATTTTACACCAAAGCTCTTGTATTGATACTCCAAAACAAAACGGTGTGGCCGAAAGAAAAAACCGTCACCTTCTTGAGGTTGCACGAGCACTAATGTTTTCAACTAATGTTCCCAAACACTTCTGGGGAGATGCTGTTTTAACTGCGTGCTATTTGATTAATCGCCTTCCGTCCAAAATCCTACATTTCAAAACACCTTTTGCTTTTTTCTCTACTTTCTTTCCTACCTACCGTTCTTTTTCACAACTTGATTCTAGGGTTTTTGGGAGTGTTGCTTTTGTTCACGTGCCGAGTCAAGGGCGGTCGAAATTAGATCCTCGTTCCCTAAGATGTGTTTTTCTTGGATACTCTGCTACTCAGAAAGGTTATCGGTGTTATTGTCCCCAAACACGAAAATATTATACCTCTACTGATGTCACTTTCTTTGAAAATCATAGCCGAAATTTGCCTCAGGGGGAGAGTGTGAGTGAGTCCAATTTCTGGGAACAATTCAAAATAAGTACGAACTCAAATGAGGAAATTTCTCCGTCAAGACCTATTACTTCCAATCCGGGCGAAAATCTGTGGGAGTTGAACTGGGATCCTATCCCACGAAATTCTCAATTGGCGCCTATTCCTTTAGAAACAAACCCACAGCCTGTCCCTAGTGTTAATCACAGAATCAAAGATCTGCTAACTTATTCCAGGAGGAAAAATCGGAAGGAAACTAAAGACGTTGAGCTCCTGCAGTCTCAATCCTCAAAACCGGTCTCAGGTCTTGAGAATCATGAGCAGCAAGAAATTCCGGTGGATGTGGGAAACAAAAGCAGGTTCTGTACTCATCACCCAATATCTAATTTCGTTGGATATGATAAGCTCTCTGGAGGATACAAGACGTTTGTTACAAACCTAACAGAGGAAGACATACCAAAAACGGTTGGTGAAGCTTTGAAGAAACCTGTTTGGCAAGCGGCTATCTTGGAAGAAATACGTGCATTGGAGAAAAATCAAACTTGGGATATTGTAGAAAAGCCTAAAGATAAAGCTGTCATTGGATGCAAGTGGGTCTTCACGGTGAAATACAAGGCCAATGGTTCGATCGAGAGGTATAAAGCCAGACTTGTTGCAAAAGGCTATACACAAACCTATGGCGTAGATTATCAAGAGACGTTCGCTCCTGTTGCAAAAATTAATACGGTACGTGTGCTTCTATCTCTTGCTGCCAACTTGGATTGGCCTCTACAGCAGCTAGATGTGAAGAATGCCTTCTTGAACGGAGCACTGGAGGAAGAAGTTTTTATGGATTTTCCGCCTGGATTCGACAAAGGCAGCCACGGCAAAGTTGTAAAACTGAGGAAGAGTTTGTATGGGCTCAAACAATCTCCTCGTGCTTGGTTTGACAGATTCATGAAAGCAATGAAGAGGAATGGATATATTCAGGCACAAACAGATCACACGTTGTTTTTTAAATACAAAGAAGGTAAAGTGACTATCCTTATAGTCTATGTCGATGATATCATTGTAACAGGAGATGATGTTGAAGAAATCGCACGAGTTAAGAAAGGCCTTGCTTCAGAATTCGAGATGAAAGATTTAGGAAAACTCCAATACTTTCTTGGAATGGAGGTAGCTCGAAGCAAAGAAGGAATTTCGGTATCTCAGAGAAAGTATGTTCTTGATTTGTTGAAGGAGACTGGTATGTTGGGATGCAAACCTGCTGACACTCCAATGGATCACAATGTGAAATTGGACAGTAAGAATACGAGCAAACTAGTTGACAGAGGGAGATTTCAAAGGTTAGTTGGCAAACTAATCTATCTATCACATACTAGACCTGACATCAGTTTTGCTGTTAGTTACATCAGTCAGTTTATGCATGCACCTACGGAGGAACACATGGATGCAGTCACACGAGTTTTAAGATATCTAAAAGGTTCTCCAGGTAGAGGCTTACTCTTCAAGAAACACTCAAGTCGGGGTGTTGAAGCTTATACAGATGCGGACTGGGCAGGATCGGTTACTGATAGGAGATCAACCTCGGGGTATTGTTCATTTGTTTGGGGGAACTTAGTCACTTGGAGAAGCAAGAAACAAACTGTGGTTGCAAGAAGTAGTGCAGAGGCTGAATTGAGATCTTTGGCTCACGGCTTGTGTGAGCTGATATGGCTGAAAAGTTTATTGGGAGAACTACGACAACAAGCTAGCGAACCACTGAAGTTATACTGTGATAACAAAGCTGCTATCAGTATTACTCATAATCCTGTTTATCATGACAGAACTAAGCATGTTGGAATTGATCGTCACTTCATCAAGGAGAAGATAGAAGATGGGACCGTGTGCATTATCTTTGTGTCGACTTCGAATCAAACCGCAGACATTCTTACTAAAAGTCTCTGGAAACCAGTCTTTGAGAGATTAATTGACAAGCTTGGACTTTACAACATCTATAGTCAAGCTTGAGGGGGAGTGTAGGAATATTCTATAATAATTCTGTAATCTTCTAAATATAGAAAGTCCTAATTAGTTATGTTATTTTAGGAAACATTCCATTAATTGGAATATGTATATTGAGGGCTGTTTGTAATCCACACGGCTATATAAAGCCATTGTACTCCTTTACTTGAATATACAGAAGATTATTCATATCAGTGCAGTATAGACTTAGGGTTTCTTCCTTTCTAATCTCTTTTAGTATCAATACACAATAGCTTGAAAAATATGATAGAAAACATTGGGGCAATAATAATTGAGTAATCTTAATAAAAGAATGACCAAGTTCCGTGTAAACTTTTTTGTTCTTATTTTGTTTGCTATCGAGTGAGCGTCGACCTTGACCTTGCTGACTTTCAAACTATTCTAAATATGGATTCTCGTGAAGCTAAAATAAATGCAAACATGAAATTGACTTTATGTTCTCTATAAGAGATTGGTGGTCTTTGTACCTAAAGTTCAGAAAGTCTAGTTTGTTGGTCTTTATTTTGATAATTTTAGTGCGTTCGTCTAAGATAACAGTTCAAGATTTCTCAGTAGTTCAGTGTATTTAATGTTAACAGTAAGTTTTGATACATTCTTTAATATATTCTAGTACTGTTTTGCTTGTCCTCTTTACATCATCCTTTTTTATAACTTGATACGCAGCAGCATCGAGAGTGTATAATCCATTCCAGGGCATGGATTACCCTCCATTAAATTTTGCCTTCCTCCTTAAGGTCTGACTTTAAACAACTGGTGTGTGAGTGTATGTGGTTTTTTTTTTTTTTTTTTAAGGAAGAAAACTGAAAAGAAACTAAAGTTGTTGTAATTCACTGATATTACAGGTTCCAGAAGCACTCTCTTTGCAGCCACTGATCCTCAAGTTCCGGAGTACTGTGAACTGTTGAAATCCGACGATTGGCCCACTTGTACTTTCATAACTCAAGACTGCCATCCCACGAGTCCTGATGGAAAAGCGCAAAACATCAAAACTTCTCACCAAGTGTGGGAAAACACTAGAGTTGATTGGTCTCCCTCCAGATGCCGTCGAGGGGCTCATAGAAGGGGAAGACGTTAAGTGCAGATATGGTGCTAACCAGGAGGAAGTTTCCCTGCCAATTCTCAAACAATGAGGTGCAAATTATCTTTCCAAAGAGTCTGCTAATTGCGCAATGTAGACTATATATCAAATCAAAGCTGCTTTAATAGTTTGAGTGAAGAGTTTTGGTCATTCATTTTCGCATGGAAGGGCAAAGTGCAGCGCCGTCACCATGCGGGTGAATCTTAATTAGATATATGGGAATTAGTCCAAAATCAATGACGTGTCTCTAGTTTGTAATTGACTTGCGATGATGCTAATGATTTTCAGCAGCCTGCATGAGACTTTCTTTATGAATCTGCAGTCAGTTACTTCATCAAATTTCAGTTGGAATTTCGCTTCTACTAATATGAAGTTAATCTTTGTGAAAAAGATCTTTTTAGTACTGAGATTTGTTTATATTGATCAGTCAACCTAATTAAAACTTTCTTTATGAGTCTAGGAATATTTTCCTTCCTATAAACCTATACCGAGGACTGGAAACTTTCTTTACAAGTGCAGTGAACTGTAATTGTGAAAAGGTTGGAAGATCTGGCTGGAGAAGGTGATTGCCCTGTAGATTTGTTCCCATGGTTCGAGCCTTCACAGTAAAACGAGGCGTGTTAAAATTCAGATCGCTTTTACACGAGAAAGGGGGACCACCCTCTAAGCCTAAGTATTCCTCAATGACAGATAGCATACAAGCACCGCAAGAGAAAGATGAAAAGAACCCTATTTAGGGAGTGTAATAGAGAACAACAGAAATTGATTATTAATTAACAGAATGAAACTCAATATTTTTTGTCAAAAAATGTGGCGGAGATGGGATTAGAACCTGTGACCTCAAGGTTATTAGCCTTTGTGGGTTGTTTGATACAACTTTCTCCTACCTTTGCACAAGAGATGTCCCTGAGACTCATAGAAACAGTTTCGTCTATTTTAAAGAGGACCTCCCTCACTCTGTCCCCAAGTCTTATGAGTCCGGTGCCTGCCTTCTCGTTGCTGGCGTTTCCTGATTTTTCTAGCTTAGTGTAACACCCGAATTTCTTCGGTACATATTTTATAGAAATTTCGTGTAAATGTTTACCGTAATCGGTATTTCATGCGGAAGTTCGTTTTAGAACTTTAATTGTTAAACGAGTTCTTAAGATTTATTAAGACTCAAAAACAAATTGCTTGAACTCGCAAAAGACCTTTATGAGTGAAGGAGGTCGTATTTGCACATTTCAAGACAAGTCGACGTTGACCATTAAGTCGGTTAGACCGAAACGGTCGAAAACGTCAAACAAGAATATATTTTTTTAAGATCACAGTATAAGTGAAATTACTGCTAAAAACTCATTTCGTGATCAAAATGAGTTTGAATAAGAATTGAAATCACCTTAGAAAAATCAAGCATACTAAATTAGAGTTCAGGGCGAAAGGATTCGGAAAATTATGAGAAAAGATTTTCCGATCGAGTTTTTCACAGATCGAAAATTTTAATGCAATGTAATTTTCGATACTGAGTATTTAAGCAACTCAGTATTAAAAATTTATTGCAATGTGTTGAAATTACATAATTTTTCAAAAAGATTGAACCAAACAAGCCTCTAAGCTTAATTACATCATAATTAAGCTAAGTTAGGATTTAATCCTCCACACACATGGACCAATGAGCTTGTGACACCTCATCTATGAGTTGTCAACCACTCTCCCTTTTCTTCCCCATAGCAGCCGGCCACCCAAGCCCTTGTGAGCAATAGCTTGCAAAAATTGGAGGACCAATTGGCAAGTTTTGAACCAAATTTTCTTGGAAAAGAAAGCCTAAGATTTTCCCTAGCTAGAAACACTATTTGTAGGGATTTCAAACCCCAATATTTCAGCCTCCCTTAACCCCTTTCTCAGCCATATCCTTCGGCACTTTCACTCCAAAAAATCCGAGAGAAAGAGAGAGAGAGAGAGAGAAAGAGAAAGCTAAGAAACCAAGAGAAAATCAAGCCAAAAAGTTGTGAAGAACCTCCCCCCTAAAGCCTCGGTTTTTAGTGAGTTCAAAGGTAAGATTTTGGGCATTTCTCTTCTCTTTTCTAAGGTTGGTTGGGAGAGGAAGTTAACAAAATTTTTGTGACCATTTTTGAGGTCCAAACCGTGCACATTGGAGACAAAATTTCGATTAGGATCAAGCTAGGAACACCCGGATTTTTTTGAGGTAAAAATCCGAACCTTGCTCTAGTTCTTGGTTCAAATTTTTGGTTCATTTTCTCAAGGATTTTACTATGTATTTCAAGGACAAAAGTTGTAAGAGCTTGAGCTCATAATTTTCGGTTTTGGCCCTAAATAGCTTAGGTTATATTTTTATGCTTGATTTAGGTTTTTGAAGTGATTATTTTGCATGTTTGGTTGGAGTAATGCTCTATGATTTTTGTGTGCTAGAGATGCATGCTAGGGTTTATATTTAAGGGTTTCATGCCTCTATTGTGTTTATCAAATTTCTAGATGCATGTTCTAGGGTTTGTATGATGTTTTGGTTGAGTTTTGTTGAATGGGTGTTTTTCTCTCAAAACCGTGGACCAAGGGAGGGTCTCGGCCTTGAATTGAATCCGAAGCACGGGATTTAAAATTTTATGTGTATGAGGGACGTTAGAAGACGTGCATGTGTTATTAGGTCCCGCATTGGGCGGTCGAGCTAGAGCAACGTATAGGGACGTAAAATTTGGACTAACACCAAAACTGCTCTCGGGTCCAACACCCGGCAGCTCGGAAAAGTAGGATTTACAGGTCCTTAGAGGCCGAATGGGTAAAAACTTAAAACACGAAAGTTGTTCGTTAGGGTATTTCCTAGGGGGAGACGCGAACAGATTTTAAAAACAAGGCTTCAATGGCCTCTGTTTTGAAGAAAAACCGAGAACTGGTCAGGGTGACCAGGTTCCAACGATTCACATGTGTTCAAACAAAAACTGGTATTAACTGAGCCAGAATCAGAAAATGTTCAAAACATGAAAGTTTTAGATCTTTTTGTTAGCTATAACTTTCGTGAAGAAAGTGTTTCCAAATTCGTTTTACATTTTAAGTTATGAATTTTCAAACAAAATCCGCGCAGTGAGCAAAATCTCATGCACGGGATTCTCTAGACCAATGACTAGGAAAAACGTTTTTTTTACTTGCAAACATCATTTTCAAACCCGAAAACCGTTCCAAAGGCGGTTTTCGATCCCCTAATGTTTTATAAAAATGTTTTCAAGTGTTTTGTAATTTTTAAGACAAGTTTGGGTGCTATTCACCAAACTTACTTAAATAAATAAGAAAATGATATTTTAAGCAAGTTCAAGGTTTTCAAGATTAAAATGAATAAGATACTGCGTTAGTAGCCGGAAAATTATTTCGAGTTACTAGGGCCTTGCCCAAGCCCAGAGTTAACTATGCGGATTAAAGTTTAAGTTAAGATTAGGATCCTTTACATGAACCCTTAATTAACATTTCCGTTGTGGGTTACGCTGTGTGACCCGTTTGCTTGTGTTAGAAGAGGGTCTTATAACCAAAAAATATTTATGTTGGTTTAATCCGACATTAAGCGATCTTAGAATAGAGACCTCACGTGTAAACGTCCATGGGCAGGAGGTGATCTGCGAGCGTGCTCGGGAAAGGAAAGTCGATCACGCGAACAACAAAGATAAAGTAAGTACAACACCGCCTACAGCATAGGCTAAAGTTGTATGTTTGCTTAACATGTTTGCTTTACACTGTTTAAGTGTTATTTGATGATTTGCTCGATGGCTGCAATATGTTTACTGTACGATGAATGTTTAAGTATTGTTATCATGCTTACGTGAAAAAGGTACGACTGTCTATGCATTGATAAAACATGAGATTAGGAGACATCATATAAGTATGCTCACTAATCTACCAAGTGAAAAGATGTCAAGAAAGACTTACAAACAGAATGTTTGAGAAAAGGCCACAAGAGCCAGTGTTGTGCCCCCTGATGACGATCGGGTCGAAAGCTTGGGTAATTTCCCTAAGCTGCGCGCCGGGTACATGCACATCAAGTTAACGGGCCCACATGTAAAATCAACAAGATAAAGTGTGATACAAGAAAGCAAGCATAATTGGACATAAACGGTTCATGCATTTCACGACAGAATGTCATGTTTAAGATGATATGATGCCATGTTATGTTTTTATGTTTAAGATGATATGATGCCATGTTTATGTGTTCATGTTTAAGATGTCATGAAAAAGGTTATGTATGTTTCATGTAATTGGTTCGCGGTATAGGAGTTGTACTTGCTGAGCTTTCGCTCATTGTTTGAAGTTTATGCTGTAGGTAAACAGCCTGTCATGAATTAACTGCATGGTGGAGGGTGAAGCCGGTGGCTGTGAAATGATGAACGGGTTGGGATTCACAACTCAAAAAGGATTTAATTAACATATCTATTTTGAGAAAACAGACGGTTATTTTATTTATGTATAAATGTATGTAAATATTTTCTAAGTATAATGCTTCCGCTATTATTATTATAAAAAAAAATCCCCACTAATTTCATGATGAAAAATGGGATAAAACAAGTTTAAGTTCAAGTAAGTCAAGTAGTGACGGCCTGTACAAGGCGGGTCGTCACAGATTGGTATCAGAGCGGTTCCCTGCGACATCATTTCACGGTCTGCCTGCCATCGCCCCCACCATATGTAAGTTTAAATTTACTTTGTGTTTTATATATGTAGGCTTATAGTTAAGCATTGCGTGTAGATACGATACGATGGACCCCATGATGACAGAAGAAGATAGAGACGCCGTTACGGTGTTCTTCCGCGCACACCCCCTATCATTTGACAGCACGAGGCGTACTGTACACGTCGAGGCGTGGCTCCACGATATGGAGCAGACATTCTTGATGTGTCACATCCCGGACTATCTGGAAATCATGCTCGCTGCCAAATGTCTTTACGGAGATGCGCGGCTATGGTGGATCGACGTTGGGGAGCGTCAGGTGCCTGATCGCACCTGGGCGCAGTTTCGTATGGTGATGTTAGAGCGCTACGGACCACTTCCACCCAGGGATGAGGGTGCACCTGCTAGAGATCCGAATATTTACCGTGATATGCATCATGCGCGGTACCAGATGTTATCCCAGGCCTGGCACGCATACCCGGGCGAGACGATGAGCCACTACTGGTGGAGGTTTGAGGAGATGATGCATCCCCATATACCCCAGGATCTTCCAGAGCCCCAGCTGGAGGCAGTGACTCTACTAGTGAACGGAACGCCGCCTCACATCAGACAGCATGTTCCGCAGCCTACCCTCCACTCGACCATGGCTGAAACCCTCGATGATATTTTAGCGGCAGAGGTCATTGCCCAAGAGGCCGAGAACGATGCTCCAGTGAACCCTGAGCAGCCGCCAGTCGATGATGCTGATGAGCCCGAGCCACAGTATGAGGTCGGACCACTTGAGGAGGAGATGGAGCACGCCCAGGTTCCCCTCATCATCATATCTAGTGATGATGAAGATGACGAAGACGAAGACATGGAAGATCCCGAGGAGATTCCGGACGACGAGGAGGATCCCGAAGAGTTTCCCCTCGAGGACGAGCCACATCACATCATTCCAGATGACGGGGACTGGGAAAACGATTTCGAGGACAACACGGATTCCGAGATGTCCGCGCTTGAGATCGAAGTCATCCGTTAGATTATGGCCGTTTTGTTTTATACCCTCTTTCTTTTGTAATAGAACTTCATTTATAATATGTTATGTACATTCGGACGTTAGGATGTACCTTTTGTATGATGGGAAGTGTAAGATCACTTCCATCTTGTTGCTTTAACCATGTGTATTTTTGGTAAAGTGACAAGTATTCTTTTTGAAAATATGTATATATATATCAGTACCCGGCACCTTTTTGAAAAATGCCGAGGGAATCATGTATTTTGAAAAGCCTTGTATTTTGATTATGTACAAAGAGACCGTGCTGAGACGGGTTAAATGAAATCAGATGATATTTTCATTTCTCTTTACGAAATTTTTACAAGTAAATATGTCATTAAATATCTGCCTTTGAGTTATGGCAAGATACAAGTATATTATGATGTTACATGCATGTTATGATATTTTATGATGTAATAATAATAATTATATGAAAGAAGAGATGTGATTAATATCTTTTCTTGCTATAGAGGTTACAAGATGGTACGTCCGAGAAGAACGATGCCGGTAAATCCTCCAGCACAGGATTTGACAGCCATATTAGCAAATATTCAACGCCAGCTGCAAGAGCAGCAACAAGAGATGACTCTTATTCGGAAGCAGCTAGCTCAGCAGAATCAGGGACCCAGAGTCCAAGAGGTTCCACCACAGGAACGGCCAGTCCCTCCGGCAGTGCCGCCAGTGCAACCTATTCCTCCCGTAGCACCCCAAGTGCCGAATATTCCTCCAGTAGCCCACCCAGAGGTCAGGCAGGAAATTCCGCGGAACGCTGAGGTTCCAGTAGCCCCGGCTGAAGTACAGATGCAGCCACAGCCAGTGAGAAAGGACCTTCTGTATGAAAGGTTCAGAAGGATGAAGGCGCCCGAGTTCGAGGGGCCAATTGATCCAATTGCAGCCGACAACTGGCTGATCGACATGCAAGTCATTTTAGATTTTATGCGCCTAACCGAGCAAGAGAAAGTACTCTGTGCATCCTTTGCGTTGAAAAAGGACGCGAGGCACTGGTGGATAACTGTGCAGATGAGAAGAAATGTGCTGACTATGTCCTGGCAAGACTTCGTGGACGAGTTCAGGGCTATGTACTACAACAAAGAAGTCATGGCTGCCCAGCAGGACGAACTCACTAGTTTCACTCAAGGGTCCATGACAGTGATGGAAGCTGTCAAGAAGTTCGAGCAATTGGCCCGGTTGTGCCCGAACTTAATTACCAGTGAAACTGAAAAAGTGCGGTTGATGATGAAGATGTTCCGCACGGATATTGCCCGTCAAGTGAGTGCTGGAGACAGTTCTCCTGTAACAGTGTCAGACTGTATTGAGAGAGCCCTGAGAGCCGAGTATTGGATCAACAGAGATAAGGAGGCCAGAGCCCAATTTTACAAGTCCAAGAAAGAAGAAAGAGCTCTAGTCAAGACGAACCAGTCTCGTCAATCCACGGAAGCTAAGCCACAAGCCCAGACCAGCAACCCCAATGCGCAAGGTTCCCGACAACCCGGAAAGAATAAGCGGAAAGGGAATTTCCACAACCAGGGACAGCAGAGAAATTTTCCCCGGAGGAGGAATAACCAGGGCAACGAGAGGGACAAAAATAGTTACCCCCAGTGCAACAAGTGTGGTAAAAAGCATCCGGGTGTCTGCCGTCAGGGGACCAACACTTGCTATGTCTGCGGCAAGGAAGGGCACTACGCAAGAAGCTGTCCTCAGAACGCACGAGGGAATCTCTCTCCCTCCAGCTCTACCATATTGCATCCTTCCATTGAGCTCTCCTTTCCAATTTATTTAAAAAGACCATTTTGGCCCAAAAAAAAAAAAAACTATTAACAAATTTAAAAAAAAAATGGACAATTTAGTAATTAGATAAATAATTATTATCAATCCATTTAACTCTCCTTCCCTCCTACCAAACAACATAAATGATTTAAACAATCATTTTCATCCTTCATGTTCTCCATCCCTCCAACTCTCTCAATCCTTCCTCTTCTACATCCCTCCTACCAAACATAGCCTTAAGTCACTTTCATGTGACGTTTTCCACCTAAGTTTTAACAAAGTACTAACTGAGGGACCATTTGTGTAACATCATAAAAGTTCAAAGTGATGTGATATTCAAACCGAAAAGTCAAGAACTGACATGAGATTGGATGTACAACTCAAAGGCTATTCATGGAAATAATCATTGTTCTTTGATACAAAGTTGGGGTGATCATAAATCGGAATACTCATTTAAGACGTTAATCCGCAATCCAATTAGTAACTTCTAGATTGGAAAAGTCCTAATTGTTACCCATCTGTTAAACCATCTAATCCAGTTTAATGCAGTGTAAAACATTGAATTTTGCGGATTGGATTTGTTGATTCAATCCGGAGCCTCTAAAAATTAAGATAATCAAATTACAGTGTAAAATACAATATGTCACAATGCAATCAAATTCAAGTCTTCAATAATAAACCAAATTGTAAAATTATAGTCTATTAAAACAAACAAACCAATTATAAGCTCAAAATAAATTGTTCATCACTTATCAATATTATCTTATATAAAATGTATATATTTATACACAAATATATGAGCCAGATTCGCAAATTTTACTTTTCTAATCCGTTACAAATCATTAGTCCCATAATCCAGTCTAATTCAACGGATTGGATTGTATTGAACAGATTAAGTGTATTCATAAATTCGATAAATACCACTAATACAAAGTACACTTCGGAAAAATAAAGTATGTTAATGATCAAATATTGAAAATATAGTGATTGCTGGTATAATTTAGTAATAATTTCATCCTTAATTCCATATTAAATATAGAGTTCGAATCTCCTCTTTCACAACTTTAAAAAAATAAATAAATAAAAGTCCTCGTGCTTAGATTGGATATTAGTTTTGTTTATAAACAGCAGCCATCCGACCTTAGCTCAGTTGGTAGAGCGGAGGACTGTAGTCGGGCATCATCCACAGCCATCCTTAGGTCGCTGGTTCGATTCCGGCAGGTCGGACCATTTGGGTACGCTCACTAAGCACAGGAACTTCTGCTGTCTGCTTGAAGATCCGGAAGTAAGATACTTGTGGTAATTATAGTTAATTGTTCTTTTTGTATATATTTTTTAAATGTCATAGAAAGCTATACTCTGTGTTTTATTTATTTCTGTTTAGTTATTTTCTATTTGCAGTTTCAGATGTCCGTACCTTTCGTCTACAAAATTCATCATCAGTAAATAATACAAGTGATGCTAGGACTTCAAGTGAAGGACTTCAACAGGTAGTTAAAATCGTTCCACAATGAAGGCTCCTTTTATGTCCTTTTTTATTGTGGTTTGTAATTTTCTAATCCTTTTTTAACTGTTCTATTTAATATTTGATCCAGTAATTTCATTTCTCAATCCTATTATGGAGACAGACTTGAAGAAGAAAAGGACATTACTGGAAGGAAAACGCTATAATGCCTTTCGAGGAAATGTGCAAGTATAAATACGTTCAAATCCTCAATTGACTAGCTTCATAACGAGTTATCCCAGACTTGTTCGAATATTTTCTGGATCCAAGTTTGTTTCCTGGTTTAGTTTCTGATCAAAATTTTCTCCTCAATGCAGATTCGGAACTTTCTCAACAGAAAAGAGCATGGTGATATATGCATTGGTTATGGCTAATCTCAGTTTGCAAAGAAACATTATACGGGATGTTAATGGTACGTGATATTTCTTGTAAAAAGTCTTATTTTATGCATTTTCTTGTTAATTGTCATCTCTTTTTCTATAATGTTATCTAAGTTGGCAATTAGGTTAGTCCATGATGGAGATGATGAAGTCCTCCCTGATGGCTTCTTAATTAATCTTGATCGACACGAAACTAATATCATCCTATAATTTGTTTTTGCACAAGTTGCTAGAAGATTAACTTACTACTCTACTTATCTCGTCGAGCTGCTATATTGCCTTGTCTACAGTGCCGTTGAAATACAGAGCTCATGGAAAGAAGCAACTCAAGGTTCATTCCGGCAAGATGTTTCGAGTTTCTCATGCTTCCTAGGAGTGCAAGACAGGTAGTCAAGATACTGGATTCGCATTCTTCCTCAGCTTCAAATGAACTCATATCATGCTTTTCAGATTCAAATGAAGCTGCTCTCCTCTTGGCATTGGCTAACTTATATCATGTTGAACTCTTGCTTGACTAAGCCTTTTAATTTGAATGAAGACCTCGGAGCAGTTACGCACTTTAATTAAAGATTTCTTTTTTCATGTCCAAATTTTCTTTTATTTTTCTTTTCCTTTTTTCAGCTTTTTATATATATAATCCACATTTTCAGCAAGTCCCTTTAAAATTCTCGTTGCTCCCATGTAGTGAAAGCTCTCGAAAGGTGGATAGCAGATCAACGAGGTCAACCAGTCAAAGTCCTTTTAAAATTCCATTAGTTGAGTGTACTTGAGTAGGTTAGTTAATTTTCAGCAGTCCTTTTGTCAACTAACAATCAGTTTGTTTCGCCATTTTTTTTTTTTTTTTTTTTTTTTATTGTTAGCTGCCGTGACACCCTAAAGAGTCCAACTAAGCGTTTTCCGGAACCAAAGATTTGTAAAGAACAACTCAAGTCTGCATGCTTGCTGTTGGATGACCTTAGCATCAAAGATATGATATCGGGTCTCTGTATAGTGGATCAGCTAGAAATTTACAACCAGTTGGAGAATAAGGCACCGAGTAAAAATTTCATCACTAAAAACATGGAAACGTGATGATTTTAATAAATAATTATAATAATAATAATAATAGATGGTGGATAGCATGTACGTAAATATGAAACAGAAACAAACTAATCGCTTAAATCAACTTTCTCAGTTGGCAACACTCGATTCACTGCCGGCAGTGGAGGGCATCGGCATTGGCAGAGGAGGAGGAGTGGGCAAATCGACCTCAGGTAGCATATGCTGTAAGATAGCGATCGTTTGCGACTGTTTATTAAGAAATATTCTTGTAATATATGTAATTGATTTCCTTAGTTGACTTTCCTAAGTTAGTATAGGTCAGATCCCACTATAGGTGGATCACGGTTTCTTAGCCTTAGAAAGAGCAGTGATTGATTCTTGTATTTAGCTATATATTTTGTACACTATTCTTTGAATATACATACAGAAGACAATTCAACCACATTCCTCTACTCCTTCTCTAGACACACCTTTGTTCTTCTTCTACACATACCATTCTTTACATGGTATCAGAGCACGGTTCTGGTGCCTAATTCTTTTCACACCACACTTACAAACACCATGTCAAACGAAAACCAAACATCATCAGAAAAAGCCCTTTCCAAACACTTAAACACCAGTAACAATAATCCTAGTATGGATCTATCAAACCCATATTTTGTTCATCATTCAGACCAACCTGGGCATATGCTCGTTCCAACAAAATTGAATGGAGCCAATTATCCATCATGGAGTAAAGCTATGATTCACGCTCTCACGGCCAAGAACAAAATCGGATTCATCAATGGATCAATTCAGCCGCCTTTAGAAGCCGAACATCCAGTAGAGTTCGCTCTATGGAATCAGTGCAACAGCATGATTTTATCGTGGCTGACTCACTCGGTAGAACCCGATCTCGCCAAAGGGGTAGTACATGCAAAGACTGCTCAACAAGTCTGGGAGGATCTCAAAGATCAGTTTTCACAGAAGAATCCACCAGCAATCTATCAAATTCAGAAATCTTTAGCATCTCTCTCACAAGGTACAATGGCAGTCTCATCATACTTCACAAAGATCAAAGGTCTTTGGGATGAATTGGAAACATATCGAACGCTTCCGACTTGCAATCAGATGAAAGCGCATTATGATCAGAGAGAAGAAGATCGATTGATGCAATTTCTTATGGGCCTCAATGACACCTACAATGTCGTTCGCACCAATATCCTCATGATGTCGCCACTGCCCAATGTACGGCAAGCCTACTCTCTCGTCATTCAAGAAGAAACGCAGCGACAAATGACATCGGAATCAACCGAAAACTTTTCGATTGCTGCTGCAATACATGGCCGAACAAACAACTCCTCAAATAATTCCAAAGATAAGTATTGTGATCACTGTAACAGAGCAGGTCATACAATTGAAAATTGTCGAACTCTAAAATTTCATTGCAAGTTTTGTGACAAAAAAGGCCATACTGAGGATAGGTGTAAATATAAAAATGGCACATGGGTTCTTAACAACACAGGAACTCAAAGCAATCGACACCATCAACCACAACAACAACAGCGTGGTTCTCGAGGAAGTGGACGCAACTTCTTCCCTGCTGCTAATGCAACAGATTCTTCACAATCTACACATGAGGGATATCTCCGAGACACCAATACACCTGTTCATTTCTCCAATTCGACATATTCTTCACACAACACACCGCAGATTAACCAGAATAACTACAACTCCTCCAAATCATTTCATGGTCTTTCCACAGAACAACTCCAACAACTTGCTCATGCCGTATCTATGATAAATCAGAATCATGCTTCTGGTAATAGCAATGCTTATGCAAATGCTGCAGGTCTGTTTACCTTTTCTAATGCTTCAATCAATTCTGTATTCACAAAACCTTGGATTTTGGATAGCGGAGCTACTGATCACATCATTTCTGATCCTGCACTTCTTACTCAAACAAAACCCTCATCAGTATCCATTGTTAATTTACCTACTGGGTCTTCAGCACCAATCACTTCAACAGGCACTGTACCATTCAATACAGACATAACTTTAGACAATGTTTTATGTGTTCCTTCTTTTCATTTAAACTTGATGTCTGTAAGCAAACTCACCTCTGCTCTAAACTGTTGTGTCATCCTATTTCCAACTTTTTGTGCTTTGCAGGATTTGGCTACGGGGAAGATGATTGGCTCGGGTAAACAGCGCGGCGGTCTTTATTACATGTCTCCGTTGCAAAGGACACCTATCTCTCATCAAGTGTCTCACACCCCAAATCTATGGCATATGCGTCTTGGACATCCGTCACCATCTCGACTCAAATTGGTTTCTTCATTGGCACCTTTCAATAAAATCTCCTACGATAATAATTGTACTATTTGTCCCATGGCTAATCAAACAAGACTTCCATTTCCATTGAGCTCAATATCAACTCATGCTCCATTTGATTTGTTACATTGTGATATTTGGGGACCACATAAAGTTTCCACTCATTCAGGTGCACGTTTTTTCCTTACTATTGTGGATGATTTTACTAGATGCACATGGACATTTCTTATGCAAAATAAGTCTGAGACACAAAACATTCTACAGTCCTTTATTGCTTTTGCTTATACACAATTTCATGCCCATGTCAAAGCTGTAAGAGTAGACAATGGTTCCGAATTCCTTTCTATGAGAAATTTCTTTCGATATCACGGGATTGAATACCAACGCACTTGTGTTTACACTCCACAACAAAATGGGGTAGTGGAACGAAAACATCGACATATTCTCACCATGGCACGTGCATTACTTTTTCAATCCCACTTACCTCTTGTTTTTTGGGGAGAATGTGTTTTAACCGCTGTCTATCTTATCAACCGTCTACCATCACCATTGTTGTCAAACAAATCTCCTTTTGAGTTACTATATAATCGTTCACCATCACTTGATCATTTAAAAGTTTTTGGTTGTCTATGTTATGCAACTATTGTTCATCCTACTCAAAAATTTGATCCACGTGCCAAAAGGTGCATATTTGTTGGATACCCTACTGGTCACAAAGGTTACAAACTTTATGATATGGAAACAGAGAAATTCTTTGTAAGCCGTGATGTCAAGTTTTACGAATCCATTTTTCCATTCTCCAATATTTTCACTCCACCCAATCAAGTCTCTGTATTGCCAAATCTTTCTTTTGACATTCCAGATACCAATCCTTTTAACAAACCTTTCACCCCACACATTCCATCTACTGAAACCCAACACGCTGAGCCACCAGAGTTTCATGAGATTGATTCCATAATTCATGAACCAATTTCCATCCCAACACCAATCGACTCCACTTTATCTTCATCACAAACCGAACCCAAAGCACCAACTATAGTCACTTCAGATCACCATACACCTCTCATTCCTCCTATGAGACATTCCACTCGTCCTAAGCAACCTCCGGCATGGCATAAAGACTACGTAATGTCATCTCAAGCCAATCATTCAACTTCAGGCTCAAGTCCTGCATCAAGTATCCGGTATCCTCTCTCACATTTTCTCTCATATTCCCGTATTTCTTCTGCCCACCAAACTTTCTTAGCTAACATTACAGGTCACACAGAGCCTAAATCCTAAGCTCAAGCTATCCTTGATCCACATTGGCAACAAGCCATGAATGCAGAATTGGAAGCATTACAGCAAAATAACACATGGAGTCTAGTTCCTCTTCCCATTGGACAAAAACCAATCGGATGCAAATGGGTTTACAAAATCAAGTACAAAGCCGATGGGACCATTGAACGCTACAAAGCTCGTCTTGTTGCTAAAGGATACAATCAAGTTGCAGGCGTCGATTATCGGGAAACATTTTCTCCTACAGCCAAACTCACTACACTTCGCTGCCTTCTCACTGTTGCTGCTGCACGGAATTGGTTCACACACCAACTAGACGTACAGAATGCTTTTCTTCATGGGGACTTGCATGAAGTTGTATATATGGAGCCTCCACCTGGTCTTCGCCGACAGGGGGAGAACATTGTATGTCGGCTTAACAAGTCCCTCTATGGGCTAAAACAGGCCTCAAGGAATTGGTTCTCGACCTTCTCAGATACCATTCAAAAGGCTGGTTATCAACAGTCAAAAGCCGATTATTCTCTCTTCACAAAGGCTCAAGGTGCTTTGTTTACTGCAGTTCTCATCTATGTTGATGATATTCTTCTAACAGGCAATGATCTTCAAGAAATCAAACGCCTCAAAAAATTCTTTCTCAACCATTTCCGTATCAAAGATCTCGGAGATTTGAAATATTTTTTGGGGATTGAATTTTCCCGTTCCAAGAGGGGTATCTTCATGTCTCAGAGAAAATATGTGCTGGACATTTTGCAAGATTCAGGACTTACAGGTGCACGTCCAGACAAATTCCCAATGGAACAAAATTTGAAACTCACTCCCACAGATGGAACACTGCTAAGTGATCCAAGTAAGTACAGAAGATTGATTGGAAGACTTATTTATCTCACCGTTACGAGACCAGATATAGTCTATTCAGTTCGAACATTGAGTCAATTCATGCAACAGCCTCGAAAACCACATTGGGATGCAGCTATACGAATCCTTAAGTATATCAAAGGTACTCCTGGTCAAGGCTTATTGTTATCTTCCACCAACAGCCTCAAATTAAAAGCCTTTTGCGATTCAGATTGGGGAGGTTGTCGCGCCACTAGGAGATCGGTTACAGGATACTGTATTTTCCTTGGAAATTCACTCATCTCATGGAAATCCAAGAAGCAAACCAATGTTTCTAGATCATCAGCAGAGGCCGAATATCGAGCTATGGCAAACACATGTTTAGAGCTGACTTGGTTGCGCTATATTTTACAAGACTTAAAAGTTTCACAAACAAATCCTACACCATTATTCTGTGATAATCAAGCAGCTTTGTATATTGCAGCTAACCCTGTTTTTCATGAACGTACGAAGCACATTGAAATAGATTGTCACATAGTTCGGGAAAAGTTGCAAGCTGGAATGATTAGTCCTTCTTATATACCTACACGATTCCAGCTGGCAGATGTGTTCACAAAAGCCCTAGGAAAGGATCAATTTGTGACGCTGCGTGACAAGTTGGGACTTCATAACATTCACTCTCCAACTTGAGGGGGAGTATTAAGAAATATTCTTGTAATATATGTAATTGATTTCCTTAGTTGACTTTCCTAAGTTAGTATAGGTCAGATCCCACTATAGGTGGATCACGGTTTCTTAGCCTTAGAAAGAGCAGTGATTGATTCTTGTATTTAGCTATATATTTTGTACACTATTCTTTGAATATACATACAGAAGACAATTCAACCACATTCCTCTACTCCTTCTCTAGACACACCTTTGTTCTTCTTCTACACATACCATTCTTTACACTGTTAGTATGCCTTTCCCGCGAACCAAGCGTGCACCAGGTTTTTCAATTAGATCTTTAAAAAAAAAAAAAAAAATCTCATTTTCAAACACTACAAGTACAAGAAGGATGTTGAAAAGAGTGAGAAAAATATATATCCTTCAGACTCAGAGCTTTCCTTATACTCAAGTATGGTTTGGTAAAATTTAACCAAAAAAAAAACAAAACAAAACAAAAAGTAGCGTGGTATAATTCATATCTATTGATACTCTTTCCCTCACAAACAAGTTTGTCTCAGATTCTTTAGTTATTCTCTTACATAGGCAATTCTAATTATTAATATTATAATATAAAGAAATAAGTATTTTATACAGCCACTAGGCTAATATCGAATCTAGCTAATTTTATGCTTAAATCTAATGAATAATTGGTTAGTAAATGTCAATAGATACTAAGATCAATATTGATCGAATAATGATTCTTCTTTTTGAAGGGTTTACATAAAATTTTATTGCTATTTCATCTGACAATATGGCAAAATTTTAACTCCAGACATCCAATTTTTAATATGGGTCGAAATTTCTCTAGTTAAATCCCATGAATATTTCTGCATGTAGACCTGATTTCTTGATAATGTGCACCCCATAACCTTTTTTTGGACCTAATTTCGACAAATAGCATTTTTCACCGAGGATAATTTTTTGTGTTTTGATGTAAGCCACTTTGGCCTGAAAATTTTTTATTTTATTTTGTTTAATTTGTATTTTTAAAGGAAAAATTAGATAAATAGGCAATTTTTAACACTTATTAATTCAATGACTAAATTTTTTTATTTAGAAAATCAGTGATTGATCATAATTAATTAGTAAAAAATACGTAATAGCATTAGTTAATCACTGATTAATGATGATCAATCAGTGATTGACTGTTTTATTCTCTTTAAACAAGAGCATATTGCTAATTTGATAAAACTTCCGGCCATTTATTAAAAACTTCATAAAAGGGTCATTTACCAACATATCATATTTTTTATCCAAGAGGAAACATATATACACGCAAAAAGAATAATATTTTGAAAGCATATGAAAGCTGAACAATAGAAAGAAAGATGAAAAGAAACTCACAGTTCGCATATCAAACAAATACAATAAAAAAATGATAAAAACTCTTATCTGAACTAAATAAACATGCTAAAAAAATAAGAAAAACATAAAATTTGATATCCAAAACAATCAGGACGTTTAAACCAAAACAAACAGGCATATTTAGGTATAAGGTTAGCATGATTCCGAACATAAAACAGCGGCAATTCACTTTCCATTGGTCGCTGGGAATTTGAAAAACATGTTTCATAAATTTTTGAAACAATTTGAACCTATTTAATCATTTACATGTTGTGATAATTTTGTTAAAAAATTTATAACTTAAAATCCGTTGAGAATTTGACAAAAGTTTCTTCATGAAAAACGCTTGTATTTGAAAGATCTAAAACTTTAATTTGGCTTGGAGGCCGGTTTGATCCATAAGAAGTCTGTTTCCCTAAAAATCGGTGGCTGCTGTGCGCGTAAAAACTATTCCAACAGTTTTCATAAAAACACCCGAAACATCTTCTTAAAGTCAGAATTTCACAATGCTTATTTGTTACAAAAACATTCATAACATCTCTATCGAACTTTTCGTTACTGGGCTTCGAGCCAGATTTGCCTCTAAGAGGCCCAAATACTGGATGCAAAACTGGACAAAAAATTGTCCATTTTTTCCAGCACCAATCGTGCCTTGCAGTGGTTTTTTCCACTATTTTGCTTCTTTGTTTTACAGTTTTATAACTTATCATGTTCTAATACACCATAACACCTTCAAATCACATTATCTCCTATTATTAGTTTTGTTCATAATTTCATGCCTGCCTTATTAATCATAAACCATATCATATCTCGACTATTAATCACATAAATAGTCTAGTCATAAAACTTGCTTAATCATAAACATAATAAACTACAAAACTATGATTATTACATAACCATGCAAACAAACATAACCATATCACATGTTAAATTAAAATTTTCCAACAATTAAAAGATTAGATTTTTACCTTGGCATGGGATGCTTGATTCAACCTCCTAACAAGACTACTAACATGCTAGTGCATAAAACAAAACTTTCTTAGTTCCTACTTAGTAAAATCCGTGGGTAATTAAAGAGAAAAACACAAAACTAGTCAGAATTTCTACCTCAAATGGATCCTTGATTCTTGATCCAAGTTGATCATCTCTTTATAAGCTAATGGTTTGTTTGGTGTTTTAATTGAAACTCAAAAATTTCAACTCAATTTGCGTGTTTTTCTGAAAAGTCAACAAAATTATAATTAGTTTATAAAAAGTCAACTAAATTCAACTTAAAAATTTTATCTCCAACTGACGAATCAAACGGAGGCTAAATTTGTGAAGGAAATTTGAGAGAATTTGAAATAGTGGGGGCGGTTTTGGTGAGCTAAAAGGGGGAGATTTTTTATTTTTCATTTTCCCTCAAGTTGAAAAGTAAAGCTTAATTTTTAGTGACAATGGGTCTATTTATAGACAGCCACTAACGACTCATGATTAATTTGTTAATCAAGGTAAATATATATGACTAAACTAGGTTTTAATCACTCTAAATTGTAATTAAAACCAAGAACCATAGTCAAAAGTAGTCAAATATTCAAGATGCTTAATTCTTATCCTATATTTTCACTATTCATATAGGCTATCATCCATCACCTAAGATGTTGAAATTTTTTGGCTTCTTTGACCAAGTCCAGGCGCACATGGAGGGGTAATTTTGTCCAAAAATTTGTTTTAATCCTAACCTTAGATCTTGGCTCTAATTAATCTCTAGCCATTGGATAAAAAATTATATCTTCCTTAATTAATAATTTAAATGGCTTTTTTGATAGTAAATTAACACAGATAAAAATCTTCTAAGATAAGTTTTTTATCTGTTAACTAGTATGACAGCATTATTTGTCTGTCACCTTACTTTTTTGTTCATCAAGTTCTAGACTGCTAACAAATAGACAGTATTATCCTTATCTGTCATCTTACTTGGTCACCAAATTTCTTGACTGCAAGATTGGCAAATATTATAACTCATATCTACTTGATTGCTAGTTGGTCAAGTTTCTGGACTACAGAAAAGTAGATGGTATTTTCTCTGTCTTCTCCTTGAACTGTTAAACTCCCACTTTTTAATCTCGTCATGTTGTTGGAATACTGTGCATAATAATTGATATCATACCATGACTTGTATTAATCGGCATAATTATTAATAAAAATATATTATGCCATTAGATTATGTGACATAGAATCCTAATTAAATTGTCACATCTTAAAAATATTGTAACATTTCATTTCATGACTTTAGACTATGCACATAACCTAAATTTTTTCAATGCATGAAAATTTTGGAAGTCAAATTAATTCATTAAAACTTTGCATCAAAAATTTGGTTATTACAAATGAGTGATAAATAAATGTTAAAAGTTAGGGTATTCAAATATGTTCTTATAATTAGAAGAATCAATCTTATTATGTCTGCACATTAGAGTCCAAATGAGTCCCCAGGAGATGGGTGTATTCTATATATTTTTGCTCATCTTTATCTTGATCTTCACTCTTTTTTTTTTTTTAATGATTTCAATAGCTACTCCTTAATTACTTAGATCGAGTACTCATGGTTAGGACTAACAAGTTGTGATTTTCTACAACTTTTTCTTTATACACTTGATAACAACAAAGATAAAAATAATAATAAATATCAAAATTTAAAAAAAAAAAAAAAAAAAAAAAAAACAAGAGAAAGAAAACATAAATAGCTATGAAAGAACAGAATATGGTGGAGAAAACAAATAAACTTACTTTCCGCTCAAGGATCATACGACTTGTTAAATCTTGGAAACGTTATTTCTTTCACCGGTGAACAAGTCATACTTGTGTCCGAAACTCCAAAAAGCAGATACATACATGACTTGCATGAACATCTACCCTTTTATCTTTCCTTTTAATCTTTTAATGAGAAAGGGATGGAGAAAAAAGAAAGAACTAACTCCTAGTAATCTTGGCCCCCTCTATATAGACTCCCTCTAATGAATTTTTTATTTAACCATAAGCTTGCTCTTTCTTAGTTTTTGTCTAATGAAAGCTTGGCCATCAAGTTAAAATTTTGGTCAACGACATTGCCCAAAGTGAGCACTACAAACACTTCCACACCACACTACTACCTCCCTCATTGCCATCTTTTTTTCTTTGAAATCTAGCACCCTTTTTTTTCATACGAAATCTGAAATCTCAACCATCATGGCTCAAATCTAACCCCTTGAATGATCCCATATCTAATCTCAACCATTGGATTGGTTTTTCTCACTTGTGTTTGTTGTTTTTACCTATGGTAAATTCTATTTTTCATAACATATGCTTGTCATTAAAATATCATTCTATGGTATCTAATAAGAATATGGGGTTATGTGTATGGAATTTAAATTTGTACCATGATGCATTCCTCATGTCACATAAGGTTGCACAACTTCAAATAAGACTAGAAACACATAGATTATCATCAATTATAACAAGATCAATTTTGTGAATTAAATTCACAAAACTATAGATACAAAAATATTGAATGTAACAGTGGTTTCCCCACCTTCCGAATTAGTTTGTTACACGCTAGATCTGAGTTTGTGCGGTGTTGATAACTCTATAAAATATAATTATTTTACTACTTTTATGCATTTAAATTGACTATGTTCTTAAGCATTTTAATTTATTTTAGGTTAATTTAGTTTAATTTTTTCTTATTTTAATTTAGATTAATTTATTTTGATTTTGTGTTATTTGATTTAATTTAATTTAATTAATCTAATATTAATTTTAATATGTTGTTATTAATTAATGTCTCAAAATATTTGTTTTCCTCGATTTTGTAGGTTAATTTGGTGAAGGGGGCAAAAACAAGCCTTGGAGCTTGGATGGAGTCAAAATGTTGAAAAGAATTGGGATCTCACTACTCCATCACGTGCAGTCCATCCATTTCACGCGCTATTTGTGAGCCCTTCAGAAAGCGTGCCAGATCTAATATGACGCGCTCCATGGAATTTGCGTGTAACTGCAAGACCATACCATTTCCTTTGTGCCACGTGTCGCTGTCTCTTGTTTATATCGCCACGTGGAAAGCACGTTTAGCTTTGCTTTGGGGGCTACTTTCTTGTAGGCCGCAGCAAACATAACGAAAAAAAAAAAAAAACAAGAGTGGGGCCGAGACTCTGAGGCCAAGAACAGAGGCCAAACCAAGCAGCCAAGAGGAAAGAAAAATAAGGAAGAAAAAGAAAAAAAATAGAAAAATAGAAAAAAGTCAAAAAAAAAAAAGTAGTTTAGGATTTAGTTTTTATTTTTAATTTTAGACTTTATTTTCAATAAATTTCAAGGGAGATGACATTTAAGGAGTGAAGAAGAGGAGACCGGAAATTAGAAAAAAAAACTTGAAGATTTATGGAAATAATAATTGGGATTTTCATTCCTTTTTTTTATCTCTTTTATTTTTATAATTGGATGATGTTTGAACATTTGATTTGTGTAATTTTGTGTTTATTTTTATTTATGAGTATTGTGTAGTTTGTTGATTTTAAGGTTTGATGTAGCTATACTTGAACTATATTTTGATGATTTAGTTAGTTAAGAATCCAATTTCATTTCAATTTATTTGCGTTCTCTATACTTAATATCTCTAGTTTATTTTTTCAAATAAGTTAGATGATTTTGATATGTGGAATTGGCACTTAGGAAAGGGAATTTTATATGTCAGATTTGAGATACACAACCTAAGTAGTATCGAGTTTGGGAGGTCGGTAATACTTGGGTAATCGCATTTGTGGCTCGATCTTAATGAATGTTTGTGCATTTTAGTTGATGGTAATGTCAATTTTAGGTGTTCATGCATAGTATCTCATTTGACACTCGAGGGAGTTAACGAGACTATATTAGAGCCATTGATTAATGAATTGGATGAATTTTATTAACAATTGCTAAATTGGATAAGCATAGGAATTGTAGAGTGAAGCCAAATCCCTAGAACCTTACTTGTGTCTTTTTTTTAATTCGGTTTTGTTTGGTCATTTTAGTTTACTTTATTTATTTTGATTTGTATTTTTGTTGTTTTTTTTAATCGGTCGTTTAAATAATCCTAAAGTTAATGAATTTCGATAATTAACTTAAAATTAAACACAATCCTCATAAGATCGACAACCTTACTTATCACTTTATTACTTTTACGACTCATACACTTGCAAGATTTCACACAATAAGTCTTTGGTATCGTTACCGAGATTAATTTTAGTTAATATCCATACCAATTAGCTCTATGATTAATTTGAACATCTTTTTTCTTTCTTTTCTTGTTTTTAGTTATTTTTTGTTACTTTTGTGTAAATTTTTCTCATTAACTTGTTTGAGATACTTGAAAGATGTCATATCAATAGGTCCCCTTATATTTTACTAAACGAGAATTGGAACCATTTTTTCTTGCTCAGTGGAGATTTAAAGATTAAGCAAAGCGGCACAGATAAGCACATAGAATGGGGTGTCAGTGGTCCCATAATAAATTGATAAGATAAGAAAGTTGCTTCATTTTTATTGACTTTTGTGGCTGCAACTTTGACAGGGCTGGCAGTCGAAGTGGATAACAAGCTGTCATTTTTTGTCATATAGTCCTAACCAATCGTGATTCGAAACCGAACCCGACTTCCGGACCGTTTACCGCTGACCCTGTGCTTTATAGACCGCACAACCAACGAAGACACAATTTCACCAATATCCAAGATATTCTCTCTCTTACTTCTCGGTTCTCTTGACACCAATAATTCATCAGTTCCGACTTCCATCGAGCTATGGCCGAAGCTCTGGTTTCTGCAGTCCTAGAGCAGTTGGTTTCGTTCACTAGCGAACAGCTACAGCATGAATGGAGTCGGATCAGCGGCATAAAGGGGAAAGTTGAAAAGCTCACCAGCAGTCTTGAAGCTATTCAAGCCGTGCTTGTGGATGCTGAGAAGAGGCAGATCAAGGATGCCAGTGTGAGAAACTGGTTGTGGAGACTCAAAGAAGTGTCCTTCCAGATCGATGCTGTGTTGGATGAGTGGAACACTCCCATTCTCCGAGCTGATACTCTTAAAAAGGAACATCCTTTTAGGAAGGTATGCTTCTCTGGACAATCCTCTTGTTTTCATGATCCTCTTCAAGTCAATTCAGTCGGTCTGCGTCGTAGAATAGCTCGCAAGATCGAAGACTTAAATCAAAAGCTGGATGGTATCTCATCTGACAAAGATAGATTCGGCTTTATCGCCACTGAGAATAATAGATTCACTACAACTGAACATCAACGACCAAAGACGACTTCATTCGACATTAATATAGCTGAAGTGTTTGGTCGAGAGGCGGAAAAGAAAAATCTAATAACGAAGTTGCTGAGTGAAAGTAGCGAAATTGCCGAGAGAGGGCACGAGATCATTCCCCTTGTAGGAGCTGGAGGAATTGGTAAAACTACTTTAGCCCTACTAGCGTACAATGATGAGACAGTTAGTGCTCATTTTGACCGGAAAATTTGGGTGTGCGTGTCAGACCCTTTCGATGAGAAAACAATTGCAAGAGCCATTGCGGAATCTCTTGAAATTAAAGATTTTGATAAGATTGTTGAATTTCAAAAATTATTAGAGCGTATTCATGAATCAATTGAAGGGAAAATTTTTCTTCTTGTCCTAGATGATGTATGGGCTGAAGAAGATAGGAAGTGGAAACAACTAGAAAACTCTCTCAGAAACGGTGGTGTAGGAAGTAAAATATTGGTGACAACTAGAAAAGAGAGAGTTGCTATTATGATGGGTGCAAAAAATAGCATGATTAGCATTGAACATTTGTCCGGTGAGGTTTGTTGGTCCATCTTTAGTCAGATTGCATTCTTAGAGAATGAAAAGACTGACGAATTAGTTGAAATTGGAAGGCAAATTGCGCAGAGGTCCAAGGGCTTACCTCTTGTTGCGAAAACATTAGGAAGTCTTAGCGTTTTCAAAAGTACACTAAAGAAGAATGGGAGAGAGTGTTGCATAGTGAATTATGGCGACTACAGGAGATAGAGAATGAAGTTTTCGTTCCACTCTTGTTGAGCTATTATGATTTGCCTCCCCTCGAAAAACGTTGTTTGTTATACACTTCATTTTTTCCAAAAGATCATGTGATTGATAGAGACCATTTGATTCAATTGTGGTCATCAGAGGGTTATTTAAATATACAAAAAGACAAGAGAAAAGGCATAGAATGCTTTGAGAATTTAGCAATGCGGTCTCTTTTTCAAGATTTTGAAAATGACAAGGAAGGAGACATGGTAAGGTGTAAGATGCATGATATAGTTCACGATTTTCTCTTGTTTCTCTCGGAAAATGACTGGCTGAATAAATTCTTAAAATTAGGGGAGGAGAATATAAGTCTAGGAGAAGAGAAGGCATTCCATTGTACGCTAGTTATAGAATCTGGAGCGAAAATTCCTTCTAAATTTTACAGGAAAGAATTTCTACGAACACTCTCAGTTAGGGGCTTGGGCAACAAAAGTGACGTCATTAGTTGGGATATGTTGTTGAAGCTAACATGCCTTAGGACTTTGGATTTGCATGATTGTAATTTTGCAAAATTACCAAAGGGCATCGAGGAATGGGTACACCTAAGGTATCTCAGTTTATCTCAGAGCGAAGATGATGTTATCGAATTGCCAGAGAGTATGTGCATTTTATTCAATTTGCAAACGCTAATATTGAAGTGCTCTGTGCGTGAGCTTCCAAAAGGGATCCACAAACTTGTCAACTTAAGGCATTTGTATCTAAAGGATGCAATTTGTCTTCCAAAAGGTTTGGGGGAATTAACACGCTTGGAGACATTAAATAAATTTTGGGTTGCTACGGAAGACAGTGGGAAATTCAAGAAGAGGCATATGAAGCTTGAAGATTTGAACAAGTTAAATCATCTTAAAGGGAGTCTTTCTATTCATGGGATTGGCGGGGTAAAAGATGTGGGTGAAGCTGACAGAGCACAACTCAAGAGAAAAGAAGGCCTTGTTGAGTTGAAGTTGCATTTTGGTGGTGATTCCTCAGAATTAAGAAGTCGTAATTCCACATTGTTACTTGAAGGCCTACAGCCGCATCCAAACTTGAAGCATTTAGTTATTGCGTTTTACTATGGGACAACATTGTTTCCTCGTTGGATGACTTCATTAATTCATTTGAAAAGTCTTACGCTCTCTATCTGCCCTAATTGTGAAAGTTTAGGGCCTTTTGGAAAATTGCCCTCCCTTGAATCGCTCACGATTTGGGATGCGGAGAAAGTGAAAAAGGTGGGGGTTGAGTTTCTGGGAATAGGAGCAGACAGCGACCCAACGAAGATGGAAAATTGCTCATCATCCACATCATTCCCAAAATTGAAATATCTTAAATTTTTTGGCATGAGTAATTGGGAAGAGTGGGAATCCTGCACAAGCTCGGGAAATGAAGACCGTATTTCTTTAACAACTATAATGCCATCCCTTGTTACCTTGGCAATCAATTTCTGTGAGAAGCTAAAAGCTCCGCTTCCAGACTTCCTGCGAAGGACACCTCTTCAGAGTCTAAACATCAATAATTGTCCAAATCTCGAGCAACACTGCCAACAAGGAATGGGAACAGAAGAGTTAGTGAAGATTCTCACCTCCCCAACATCGCAACACGCGACTGATACAAAAGGGGAAACTCACACTTCTGCTGTTCCCCAAGTGTTGCGGAGTTATGATTCTGATATTTCACCAGACGAAGATGATGATGAGAATCTCGAGCACAGAACTTTACATCGCTGACATCACCAGTAACTTCTCCCCCTTTTGTTGTACATTGCTTTACTTTTGCAACTAATTTATTATTATTATTATTATTTTTTGGAATATTTGTTATTGCTTTCTAATATATTTGTATACGTTTCTCACTATTTAGACAACATAATTCGATTAATGAGCAAGCTCAAGAAAACAGAGCACTCTAGAGCTAACTTTACTGGTAATTTCTCATCTTCTTGCTATTTGATTCTGTTTTGGCTTTTTCGTTTTATATTACCATCAAGTATCATTTTTCTGATGAAGACGTCTGTATAATAATTAAATTTTTCTTATTAAAGCTTTTTCTCTCTCTATTTGGAGACTATCTGCAGTATTTCCATTAATGACCAAACACAAGGAAACAGAGCACTACCTGCAGTATTTTTGTATATATATCTCTGGTAACTTCTTCTCTTATTAATTATGGTTAGTTTTACATTTCCACTTTGAGCTGTAACATTTTCAATAAAAATGGAAGCTTATTCATCACCTATGATCTATAACCATACTGAGTAATCCTGATCATCTTAATTCCATGTCCTTCACTTTTCTTCCTATAGGCTATAGCACAACCTTTGTCAGCTTTGTCAAAGAAATCGCTGAGTATATGTATGAAAAAATGGTTCTCATCGTTTTCTTTTCTCCTATTTTGTTATTTTAAATGCTTTTGTTTCAAATCTATGTATTGCTAACTGATTTATTTGCAATTTCAGATTGTCAAATTGAATATATTTCATGTCCAAATCACCGAATCAGAGCATATTGCTTGGTCTGGACTTCCGAATTGAAATGAAAATTTTATTGTGGTGCAGGTAATATATGTTCCTATGTGTATAATAATCTGTTATGAGGTTGAACAAGTACTCTTATTATTTGCCAAATGATTCGTTTATTGTTGTTTGCTAGGATCTTATTATTACTGTTGTACCTAGCTCTGAGGCGTGTAGCTGTTTGAGGAATATCAGTGCTCTTATGATTCAACAATGGCTTGAATCTCCTTTGCTACCTGGCGCTTACGAATATTTTGGCTCATTAAATGCCTTCTTCTCCAATCTAGATTCTTCCATTTGATCAACTCTTAACTTCTCCATGAAAAGTGCAGTAGAAGGATTATGCCCCATCTCATATTTAAGTGGTTATGGGTAATTGATTCAATTTTCTGTTGTGAAAGCATTATCATATAAGTTTTTCGTAATTACACCCTAAGAAAATCCCTTGATTTCCTTTTTCTTTCGGCGGTTATGTTTTTGCAGCCTGAACAGTTGGCAAGAAAGTATTAATAGACCTCCACTAATGAGCTGCAATATCATGTGCATTAGTTTAACTGGTATATTTTCTTCTTGAATGATTGTAATTTATTGCAGTATTTTCTTACTTGCCTTGTATATTTTATATAATTTGGCCAACACAAAATTAGAAGTGGACCCGGACATTTTTAGCTCTTGAAAATTTATGTGGGCAGTACAGCTTTCAGTGTTCAATATTCTTCACAATGTTTTTGCTTGCAGGATCTTCTATAAGACTGTTCTTGATGATTGTTTTGGAGCGCCTTCCTAGATGATGAAAATTTTGATTCGAGATGTTCATTTTGAATTTATTAATCTCAAGTTCTGTGAGGATGTTGACGAAGACATGAAAAATCATCCCTGATCATAGAGCTCTTATGGTATAGTATTATTATTGTCTACTTAAGTACAACAATTACCATAGAATGATTTCTAGTCTATTATCGATAACTCACACTTGCCTGTGCAGTAAGCACCTGTGACATGATGTTTTTTCTTTTTCCTTTGCACGTTTCATCTTTATTTGTAGTTTCTGCTTTCTTTCTTTCTTTTTTTTATAGTATTATTATTGTCTACTTAAGTAAAACAATTACCATAGAATGATTTCTAGTCTATTATCGATAACTCACACTTGCCTGTGCAGTAAGCACCTGTGACATGATGTTTTTTCTTTTTCCTTTGTACGTTTCATCTTTATTTGTAGTTTCTGCTTTCTTTCTTTCTTTTTTTTTTCTCTGTTTTTTTTTTTGCATGGTGTTGTACAATTTTTGTTATGAGTTTTGTCCATTTTGTCGCATAACGGTTTTCCCAAATGATCCAAATCATCTTAATGTCAAGTCTTCCATTTCCTTTGCCTTTCTTCCTATAGGCTATAGTATAACGTCTTTCAGCTTTGTTAAAAAAATTGCGAGTATCTATATGAAAAAAAGGTTCTCATCATCATCATTTTACTTATTTATTTACTTTAAATGCTTTTAGTTTAAATCTTTCTATTGCTAAGTGATTTATTTGTCTTGCTTGGTCTGGACATCCGAATTGAAATGTAAATTTTATTGTGGTAGGCTAATATATGTCCCTATTTGTACAATAATCTCTTCTAAGGTTGAACAAGTACTCTTATCATTGTTGTTTTCTATACTTATATCTTATTTTACTGTCACCGCTGTGCCTAGCTCTGAGGCGTGAAGCTGTTAAAGCTGTTTAATGAGGCTGTTATGGAAATGTGTCATATCAAGTGCTTTTATGACTCAACAATGGCTTGAAGCTCCTTCGCTACCTGACGCTTATGAATATTTTGGTTTGTTAAAAGTCTTCTCCTCCAATCTGGATTCTTCCCTTTGGTCAACGCTATCTGCTCCATGAAAAGTGCTTAAGAAGGATTCTGCCCTATCTCATATTCAAGTGGTTATGGGTAACTGAGTCAATTTTCAGTTATGAAAGCATAATAATATATATATACATATATATTTAATAATTATACCTTAAAATTCATTGATTTCTCTTTTTCTTTCCATGTTTATGTTTTTGCAGCAAGTTGGCAAGAAATGTTGAAAGATGTTCCCCATGAGCTGCAATGGCATGCGCATTGGTTCATGTAAACGGTATACGTCCTTTATTCTTTTCCTTTCTACTTCAAGTTCAAACTGAGCTGTCTTACTACTATTTTGACCATTAAAACTATCAATTCTGTTATTAGGGGAAATTTAACCTGGCAGTTGTTAGCTCTCAAAATCGTTTATGAGGAGTAGCTTTCAGTGCTTAAAAATTTTCATAATGTCTCGGTACTTAAAAGTTTTACTTCGTGATGTTGTGTTTGTATTCTTTATCCATAGGTACTGCGATGATCTTGATGAAGACATGGAAAATCATCCATGACGAACCTCTTGGTGCTTCTTTTATCTTCTTCTTTTTTTTTTTCTTTTCTTTTTCAGGTTTTAGTTCTTGTTCCAAACTAAGTGCGCAACCATGAAGGAAAATTTCACTTGATGAGGGAGGGATTTGGTATCAAGGAATTCCACTTGAAGAGGTTATATTATGTATTCTTCTTATTCTGTAATCAGTCATCCTATGACAACCAAAAGAAGTTTGAATGTTGCATGCTATAAATCCGTTATGTAGTGAACGATATGTGTACGAAAATTTAAGTTTGTATAGTTGGAAAAATTTTGAGTAAGTTGTAGAAAAAGATTTTGATGAGTTATTGATGCAATTATTAGTTTCGAAAGCATCATTTTTCTGTAACTTGGATGACCGTTTGTAGGTGCTTACTGCATTGTCCTTTTTAAGAGCATTTCATAGCTTTGATGTCTTGGCAGCGTCTCTGAACAGCTAGCGGAAAAGTAATAGAAGGTCTTTAACTTGCGCTGCTATATATGCGATTTGGACTGTGTAAATTGGTAATTATACAATATTTTTCTGGCCTTGTAATATGTATGATTCGCCAAATTCTGGACTGGCTTGAAACTATCTTCTTTAATTTAAAATAAGTTTGTATTTTCAGAGACAATCTTGGGAACACAACAAAGCACAATCTCAGGACTGTTCGTCTGACAGGTCTTGCAACAAAGGTTTGTCTAGTGAATTATTGTGCTGTAAGTTCATAATCACTCTTTTTTCTTCATTTCTTGAATAGTTTCTGACATGTTTGTCCATGTTACTTGTATCTCCACTAGTTTGCAAGCTCAAGAACAGGCATACTATGACGCTGGCTTCATCAAAATGGTTTTTGCGAATCTCTGATCACTTGGGAATTTACAACATCATTTTTTGGGTAAGGGAAAATTTTATGTCGGACATTCTTTAGCTCAATAACTCTACCTACATGTAGTTTTAGTCGTGAAATTGTCTGCACTCGCATTGTTGTCTTCAATATTTTTATCTTTTCAGCTGATATTAAATTTTTTCTTCATTGAATTCTAATGTTAAATAATCACCGAAAATTGTTCAGGTACATTGACATCCTCCCTTTCCTGGTTGGATAAAAATTGATAGTGATGGTGCAGCTAATGGATATTCAGGCCAGCTAGGTGCGGGGGATGTTTAGAACCTATCGAGGTTCAACAGAGGTTGTTTTGCTAGTCCTCTTGGAATTTTGTTCGCATTTGAAGTGGAACTCAGTTGTCATTGCTGCATTGTATTATGCTAAAGGAATCAGTCGGGATAACCTTTGGTTCGAAAGTGACTCAGCTAATGTTGTGGATTTGTTGAAGAATAAAATGTGGAGATTCCTTGAGCTACAAAGCTAGATGGAGTATTGCTCTGAATTACTTGCCATCTATTAATTACTTGCATGGTCTCTCACATTTTCCCCAAAGTTAATCATATTGCGGATCATCTGGCCAGAGGGTTCTCACCTTGACGCGGCCACACGATGGTTTCTAGCCCGAGCTTCTGCCTTCCTTGGATCAATCAATTCAGCAGGGCTTCCCAATTATCATTTCATTGACAACTAACCTTAGTGGCAGATATGCACTCTTTTTTCCCTCTAGCATTTTTCCCATTGGGTTTTGGTTAGAGGGTTTTTAACGAGGCATATCTGGAGATGCTAGCAAAATCTTAGTTCCGGCTTTGATTTTTGGGATCATCTCCCAGTTTTGATTATTTTTCTATTCTTTTACACCTACGTGTGTGATAATCTTTGTCTTCTCCCCTACATATGTCGTTTGTTCTTTCGGCACCTGCGTGTGCTTTCTATTTTCCATTTCTTTATTTTTTGTATAACTTTTCTGTTTTAATTTTTTTAATAAATTAGAGTTGAGAGTTTAGTGTGGGATAGGTGATTTAGGGGGTGCCAACCTAGTTGGGATGTCCTAAATCATCTTGATACTAGTTACTCGCTCTCATCATTTACATATATAAATGGTAGTTCTATTGACATACCATTTTTGACTTTTTGCATCCCCTTTGAAATTCGCATCCATAATATTTTAAAATGATTAAATTAACTAATCACAGGCCCCGTTTTATTCCCCAATTACCCCTACCTGTTTTATTAGATAAATATTATTTTACCACTTAAATATCTTCTTACACATGTCATTAAACAAGAATACTTTGATAATCACTATTCTCTAGACCGTAAGGTTTTTTTTTTTTTTTTTCAATTATTAACTTTATACACAAAGTTGTTTTCGTACATAAACCAATTGTTGATTTAATTGCAAAAATCAATATTTTTACTATTATATTCAATGTTTAAAATGTAAAAAAACTGTACACTAAAAAAAAAAAACAAGTGTAATTTCCCTTTTAAAAAAACAAGTGTAGTTAATAATAAGCAAATTGCAAAGTATTTTATACAACAATTTTTTTCTTTTTTTCCCTAAAAATTAGATACATTAAAGCAAAACATCACGAATAAAGCATTTTTCTCTTTTTTCAAAATAGTAAAGATTTTACGGTGTTTTTATGAGTATATATCATATGAATGTATAGAACAAAATATATATACATATACATATATATTATTGAGGCTTTTTATAATATAAAACTTTAGTTTTGAAATTAAATCCATAATAGTTATCCTTTTATGTCATTTGTTCGAGATCTTTTTTTTATAATTAAAGTTTAATTAATAAGGGTATGTGCAAAGTTAAGAGGTGTGTCTGCATAGAACTATCCTTACATAAAATTTTTTAAAAAATAAAATCAATCTATACGAAGGTCAGTGTAGAAAATGATTCATTTTTTTAGTAGTCTGTGTAGAAATTTTATCTATTCCAAAGTTATTCCCATATGTCATTTTTCCATCTAAGTTTTTGACATTTTTATAAACTAGACGACAATTTGTGCAGTATTATGAAAGTTCATGGTAATAAAATGTGAAAAATCAAAAGTCAAGAACTAACAAAAATTGCGTATATGGCTAGAAGGCTAGTCCTCAAAATAGTCATTGTCCTCTTATACAAAGTAGAGATGTTCATAGATCAGATTAAACAGATTAGGCCTCAAATTGTAATGTTGGATTGAAAAAATCTTAATCTATAAGATTTCTAAACCAGTTCAAAACATCAGATTTTACAGATTTAATTTGCGGATTCAATATGTGGCATCTGAAAATAAAAATAAATATGCTAAAATACAAAATAGTTCAATAAAATACAATTTGTTATAACACAATCATCTTCAAAATAAATCAAATTGTAGTGTTACAATCAAAACAATGAACAAATCAATTTAAAAACTCAAAACAAATAATTCATCATTCGTCAGTCTACTTTATGTAAATGTACATAATCATATTTTATATATAGATGGGACACACGAATTTTACTATCCTAATCCGTTACTAATTGTTAATCCCCAGTCTATTTTAATGTAGCAGATTGGATTGAATTGGATTGAATATATTGAGTGTCTTTGGATTCAGTGTATACCCTAATACAAAGTACACGTGGAAGAGGGAAAAGATTATTGTAGGTTGATGAAAACTTAGGATTATTTACATTTGTGTAACAAATATTTTGTTTTAATTATTCAAAAAGTATACCATGCGTTTTGAACTTTTTACATTTTTACACCGTCATATTACATTTAATATACTAATTTATATCTGTTCTCCATCAATACTTAATTGGACCTTAAAATGCCTAAATTACCCGTAAAAAGAAAAATCAATATACCATGTCATAAAATTTTTCATTTTTATATTATTAGCTTACAACTATCATATAAATCTATACATTTCTCGATCAACATTTAATTCTAATATTTTTTTTTTTGGGTTCTTCATTTCAAGCCTATGTGAATGATGATCTCTTTCATCTGGCCTATTGTGTTGTTTGTTCTTTTTTCGCTTGCAAGTGCTTTCAATTTTCCCTTTCTCTATTTCTTATATGACGTTTCTATTTTATTTTTTTTAACAAATTAGAGTTGAGAGCTTAGTATGGGATGGGTTATATAAGAGGTGCCAACCTAGTTAGAATGTCCCAAATTACATTGATGCTAAATACTCTCTCTCATCATTAACATAAAAAGAAACAAAAAATATGCCAATCAATACTAAGATCAGTATAGAAAAGTTATTCATTTTAAAATAGTTTATTTAGAAATTTTAACTACCATTTCATCTAGCAAAATGGAAATTTTGAACCGGAAAACATAATTTAATCTTTAGAATTGGTTGAAATTTCATGGCAAGATTTTTGATGTTAACTATTAGCAGATACCATGAAACTGAAACTTGAAGAAGCTGGCTGCTAATTTTCAGCTAGGTCGCTCTGGTTGTCTGATGTCAACTTTGGTAAAAATGTTTTTCTATGTACCTCTTTTAGTGTGTGGCTTTTTTCAATGAGTCAAAATTAACAGGAGTGGTGACGAATGTTTCTTTTGATTGAAATAATAATTGCAACTTGACTCTGTTTGGGTGTTATCAGACTCTATTTTTGCTGTGGATTTGCGGCCTAGTTGCTATCAGAATGTTCCCTAGTGTTTATGGATTTATTCTTGCGTACCGATTAACATGTTGGCTCATAATATTAGTTCCCGTGGCTTTCATATTTTGGCAGGACAACCATACTGGTGAATAACATTTAAAAATAAAAAATAAAAAAATAAAAAACTATAGCTTTTACCGCCAAAAGTCAGTAGATGGTAATCCACGGGGTTGACTTCTAATTAGTTTGCAATCACATCTTAGTCAGTGTTCTATAATAGGTTGTATTCGAAAACAATTGCAAAATTAGACAAGGAAACGAGACATCGTCTGATAATGAAACGACATTAAACTAAATGAGAACTACATGTCCTTTTCTTGGATTTAATAACATGTCGTTTATTAAAAAACTGGAAGACATGTTGTTTTTAATAAGTTGTATGACAATAATATTTTTGAACTGACAGCAAATTTAGTAAGATGAATCCATATTTTAAATCTATTATCTATGTAACACATATAATTAAAGGAGATGAATAGGTTTCGCGATGTCGTTTCGTTCAAGTTTTTCTAAACGATTTCGTAATCAAATTATTATTATTGTTACTGGTTTTTCTTTCTATATATATATATATATATATATATATATATATATATATATATTTTCGCAGTGCTTCGTTTGGATGCTTGACATTTTGGGTCTACCGCGTCTTCTTCCATTTGTGTTGAGTCTTCCTCACAAACAACTACTAGGCCCAATCACGGACTTTTCGTCGCTTGGAGCTAGAAAATGGGTATACTTCTCGCAGTGCTTCGTTTGGATGCTTGACATTTTGGGTATACCGCGTCTTCTTCCATTTGTGTTGAGTCTTCCCACAGACAACTACTAGGCCCAATCACGGACTTTTCGTCGCTTGGAGCTAGAAAATGGGTATACTTCAAAAAAAAATATATATATATATATATATATATTAGGGATAACATCATCTCTGATATCAATTTTTGAGTACCAACTTATATAATATATGAGTTATCATTTTTTTTATTGATAAATATTTAAAGTATTATCACATCAATTAATTACATCTACCAATAAAAACATGACCATAAGTTGGTACTTAAAAAATTGAGATAATAATTGGTATTCTTAGGACTACCTGTATTTTAATAGCATGTTTATTTATCAAAGTAGAGACTGGCAGTCATTATCATGTTTATTTGCTTTTTCTTTTCTACCACCTATATTAATTATCTTTTTGCTTAATCTCATATAATTCTTATTATTACAAACTTTGTTAAATGAGTAAAAAAATATAATATCTTTCAATCAATTGCTTGTTTGGTCCCTAATCTTTTTATGATGTTGCGATTTAGTCCCCAATTTTTTATTTTTTATTTTTTATAGTAAAAAGGTATCTAAACTCTTTAAAACGGTGCAATATGGTTATTATTTACAAATGAAAGTTAAAAATTAGATATAATAGGTCACGTATATGACATATGTAAGTTGAATAATGTAAATGTGTTTTTTAATTATTCTTAAATAATAAATAATATATGTTTTTTAATTATTCTTAAATAATAAATCATGTATGATTTATTAAAAGTAAAAAGAAACTCAAGTCTCACATTAGAAATACACAACCATAATAGCATACATATAAGGATATTGGATCACTCTACTTGATAGGTTAACTTTTTAAGAAGGAAGCCCAATTCCTAAACAGTCTCAAATTCCTTCTTCCACTCTCTAACTTTCACATAATTAATCTGACATTTTTTATTAAATTTTAAAATATCAAGACTATCCTTCTTAACTCTATTGAATATTATTTTAAATATGACTTATCTTTAAAATTAAATAAAAAATTTTTAAAATATTAAAAATTATTGTAATCAAAGAAGGGAAAAAAAAAAAAGTGACACCAGTGTTTTAAACTAGGTTTTTTTTTTTTTTTTTTTTCGATAGAGTTTTAAACTAGTAATTATTAACATGTACATGTTTTCAAAGCAAACATGTGTAAGTAAAAAAAAGAATGTCGGATACTATACATTATGTGATTTAGCTAACAAAAATGAGCAAAGCACAACAAATTATTAATTGCCGCGTGAAGCATATGGAAGTGTGGTAGGGCTAATTGATTAGAAATCGTCGGTTTCAGTGGCTTTCGGTGCCGGCTTCTGAACAATAAAACCGATGTCCGAACCGTTAAATATTTTTCAATTTAATTTTCGGTCAGATTATTATCGCTTTTAATCGATTGGTCTCATGATCGGTTTTCTATCAGGCTATTTGGTCATCATCAGGTAATCCAATAGAAAACTGATTTTTTGGCTATATTTTCAGTTTTTTCGGGACAATATTTTTATGTGAACATACAAATTACTGGTGTTGGAAAATAAACCATATAAATTATAGCAATCTACCCAAAACCTGTAAAATGCAAGTTCAAGCTTCAAATTGAAGTGAGTAAACCTAGTCCTACAACTAGTAACATGCAATGATCAAAATCAATCCAACAATTAAACCCAATTGCAAGTACAGCCACCAAAACACGTAGAGAAATCACAAGCTTCACAATCACACACAAATCACATGAGCTTTAACCTTATCAATTATCATAGTCTCACTCTCACACTCAAATCACAATATATCACATCAGTATCTCAACAAAACATAAATCACAATATCCAAATACAAATAAAATCAAGAATTCCAAATCAATTGTATCCACTAGGCGATTATGTTGACGCCAAGGGGTAAAATTAATCTGTTTCTGAGCTCTTTATGCTGAGGCTATTGGTAGAATCAGCTGAGCTCCAAAAATTATTCAGGTTCTTTTGCAGCCCTCCCTCTCCTGGATGGATTAATGTCAATAGTGATGATTCGGCTAACGAATCCTCAGGGCTAACTGGTTGCAGTGGAATTTTCAGAACTTGTCTGGGATTCGTGAAAGGTTGCTTTGCACCTCAACTCTGAGTTATGTTTTGCTTTTAAAACCGAGCTATTATTAACTGTTATAATTACTACTTTTGAATATACTAAAGGCTTTGTTTGGTATAATCTTTGGCTCGAAAACGATTCTGTGTCCAATGTTGTTGATTTATTGAAGACTAAAACTGGGGAAGTTCCTTGGCGCGTCAAAGCTAGATGGAGTACTGCTCTTACATACTTGATCCTTATCAATTTCATGTCCTTCGTGAGACTACTAATTAGCGATTACAAGCCCAAGTTTCTTTCTCTCTAAGATCAGTCATAGCTTAGCTGGGTTCTCTAGCTACTGCTTCATAGACAACCGACCTTAAGCGGTAAAATGAATTATTTTTTCCCGCTGGGATTTGGTTAAAGGATATTTAAGAGTCATATTTGGAGGTGTTAGCTTGCAAAATCTTTGGTTTAGGCTTTGATTTTACGGTTCATCTCCCCGTTTTTGGTAGTTTTAGTTCTTGTTTCACGCCTAAGTGCATGCTATTTTCATCTTCTAGTTTGGTGCTTGGTTGTCTTTGATTTTGCGCCTATCGTGCATTTTTCTTTTTTCCCAGTACTTTTTATTTTGTCCAATGAATTTTCTTTTTTATTTTCAGTAAATTCAAGTTGAATATAGTATATTGAATTGAATAGTCAATTTAGGTGATGCTAACGTAATTGAGATATCACAGGAAAAATTAGGAAGCAACTGGCCCTAGAAAACGAGCAAAAGAGAAAAGGTGAGAGTGAGTTGGTCGGGATTCTGAGACTGCCTTTGGGTGTGTCGTTGGACTTCCGGCCTTAAAATTGATTACTGGGCTCGTATTGTTGTGAGTTTTTTTATGGTGGTGGCTGTGCTTGGCGGGATGGTTTCATTGTAGCAGATCTGATGTAATTTAGATGATGGTTTCCAGACATCTAAGAGGCATTTTGGGATACTTTTCTCGTCTGGTGGTTGTATTCTTTTGGGGTTTTGTTCCGAATGGTGGTGAGATTCTTGTGGAGGTGGTGGTTCTTGCTCCGAATGCTGATGGTGGCAGTTCGTGTATTTCACATTCTACTGTTTAAAGGCATCTCGTTAGCTTCGCTGTTTGTCCCTCAAAACGTTCCTCCGACTCTACTGGTCCTCTTGTCGGTTGTACTTTCATTAAAGACTTGTGAAGATTGTGCTTTAGTATTTAGTTTTTTTTTTAATACTTTAATCTAATAAAGTCATTGATATTTGTGCCATATAGTTTTAGTATTTTCATTGTGATAATGAAGGTGGTTCTCCCACCATTTGAGTTTGTTTTTGGTCCGCAAGATTTAGATTTTGACGAGTTAGAAGTTATGCTAGCTATGAGTTTTAGCAGAGATGTTTCTGATCTTGGTGTTAAATGTTATATGCTCTCAATAGATCAAAAGCTTCCATCCATTATAGTGGTTTCAAAAAGCGCCTTGTGCGTGCTCAAATTGATGTGTCAAGGAATTTTCCTGACATCAGGTCTCGTCTTACATTATTTTCCTTGTGCTTCATCATATTTTACTTATGGAATCTGTTTTTATCAAGTGCTTTTTATTGTGTACCACAAGGTCATCTCATTATATTTGGTGTTTGTAAGATCTTTTAATATAATGAATTTTATCTTTAAAAAAAAAAAAACTTAATAGAGATATCTTAAATCATCACCTTAATGATAGTTTCTCTCTCTCACCTTTCACTTAAAATATATGTATATATATATATATATATATATATATTAAAAGGGATATAGAGGTAAATATCCTTTTTTAAAAGAAGTTTATTAACATATGGCCAAAATTTTAAAAAAATAGTTAAAATGCCTTTTTTCTTAAAATGGTCAATCAATTTTATAAATAGTCAATCACTAATTAATCATATTTAGTTAATCAGTGATTGACTAATAGTTAATCAATGATTGACTCTTGGTCTATCACTGATTAACTCCTAGTCAATCACTAAATGACCATAATATGTCACCAATTTTCATAGTTAATAATTGATTGACTATAGTCAATCACCATAAACAAAATAACCAATTTTATGATCAATCAGTGATTAACTATTGATAAATCATTGATTTATTATTAAAAACATTTTAAAAATAAAAAATATAATCTTTTTCTCTATTCCCTCGACAACCTAACATCCCTTTTCCCTTTTTCTCTCTTCCCTTTCTCTGTCCCTTTCGATGATCGAATCTCAAACTTTGTGAAATCACCGACTAGCGCCACTGCGGCCACCATTACCGCCTCCTCGCCGAAGAAGCTTGGTCATTCGTCAATCATCGTCGCTCAAAGAAACTTTTGCGTCTCATCATTCTCCACGCCTCTCAATGTCGTCGATCTCAGACCATTAATTGCAGAGGGGAGAAAAAGAACCAACGTCAGAGTCGATCTCCTCCACGCTAGCTTGAAGCAACGCTGGAACTAAATCGCCAGCAGAGTATGATCGCATTGCTAATGGAGTTGCAGTACCGGCCTCCTCCAGCACTAGTGCTGGATTTCACAGAGAGAGAAGATAGAGAATGAGTTTGAGAAGGAGGGATCTAAAGATTGATTGACCAAAATATGCTTATTAATCTATTTAACTAAATAAATAAAAATTGGACGATCTATTAGATTAAGGTGATTACTATGAGTCACTTAGTATAATTACTCATGTGTGTGTATATATATATATATTTATATATTTATATTTGTTGCTTATTATAGATAAGATCATAATTCATCATAATAAATGGAGACCGTATTTTGGTCACACGATCCACGTATTTTAATTTTGAGAAAATACCCAAATACTATGCATTTGTTAATATATATTTTCGTCTCTTTTATTATACGATTCCGTAAATTTGTGGTTCTAAAATTGGTCACGCAATATCTCCTAATGACTATCCTACTTAATATTTTTGGAATATTATTTTAATTATATGACTTGACCTAAAAATTAAATGAAAAGGTTTTAAAATGATAAAAAAAAAATTAATACCAAGTATTTCTATTATTTTGAGGTTTTTTTTTTCAAGTTTTAAGATTTATTTAAATTTGATATGTTAGTTTGATTAATGTTATAAATCATATTTTATACAGCTTGAGAAGGATTATCTTTATATTTCAAAATCAAGTATATTTTATTTCCTCAAAATTAAAATAAAAATTAAGGCGACAAGATTTGGAGAAACAAAAAAAATCCTTCTTCTATTTTCATTTGGGATTAAAGGAGATTCCAACTGAGACAAAATCTTTTTCTTAAAAACAACAAAACAACTATTGAAACAAAACAAAAAACAAAAAAAACAAAAAACAAAAAAAAAAAAAAAAGCCTCGTTTGGTATTATTTCAAACTATTTTTCACATTTGCTGATAAAAATTTTCGGAAATGATTCCAAAATAATCTTTGTTTTGCACTAAATTAGAAAACAAAAATGAAAACAAATGATATTTGCATATTTTGTTAAGAATGATTAAATCAAATAAAATTGCTTTTCCATTTAAGTTTTCATTTTTTAAAACTTAAACAACTAATAAATATTTAGAAACAACTCAAACAAAAATGTATCTTTTCTTATAATCAAACGAATCTTTTTAGAAAAACAATCAAATACAAGTGCAAAAGATTATCGTAACACATTACTAAAACATTCTTCTTCTTTTTTCAATAAATTATGAAAACATTCTCATTTACATACTATATTCAAAATAAAATCATTATCAAAATGGTCTCAAATGGGCCAATTCTCTCCCGACTACAAAGTACAATTCTTTTAATAGAGAAGAAGCAGATCTATAAAATAGACATGTAATACTTTAAACAACATTCAATAACCATTCAAGGAGGAAAAGGGAAAATACAATTATGATCACCAGTATTTAAACATGTGTAAGGAAAAAAAATTTTAATTACATTTTTTTTTTACAAAAAAAAGGATATAAGATCCATTCATTTTCAGGTTTTTTAGCTTCACAGGCAAGAATATTTTTTTAGGTATGATAGAGATAAATACTTTATACTGGTTTTTCTTTGTCGTTCATGCGGGGTCTATCATGTCATCACCAACTCAAACATCAGGAGCAGTCAAAATTAGAGCAAAGACCTAAAGAACAGATTGTAGGACTTGATCCCAAATAGACAAAGTAGAGATGCTTAATAAAGATTAAGTCTTTTTATCATCCCATCCACCTCTGTGCATAGGAAATAATGATATTACTATTATTATTTTTTATAGTAGGAAAGGCCCAAAAAAATAACTGTATTAAGAGAAAGAATCTGAATGACATAACTATAAAAATTATTACGTCAACATGACATAAAAAATTAAGAAATGTCGAAAAAAATAACTGTATTAGGAAAAAGAATCTGAATGATAAAATTATAAAAATTATTACGTCAACCTGACATAAAAAATAAATACTAAACTAATATGATGTTAAATAAATTAAAATTTATATTATATTAATCAATAATAAAAATTTTATATCATATTAATTAATAAATTAAAAAAATAATTATTTAGATAATATTATATTACTCCATGATGATGTGATATAGCTACCAAAAATGAGCAACGCGGTACAAGCACGTCCGCGGAATGCGGTGTAGTAGTCCAATAATAAATTAAAAGATAAGAAAGTTGCTTCATTTACTGACTTCCGTGGCCGACAACTTGTGTGGGTTGGTACTCTGGAAAACAAGTTGTCATTTTTTTTTTCTTTTTTTAAGAATCTTATCATATTTGAAATCTAAAATAAAGTTTATTTTAATAGAATCTTATCATATAATTTATTTTTTATATTAAAATTTCTAAAATTGGTTGTAAAATTGGTTGCATAATATCTCCTAATGACTATCCTTCTTATTATTTTGAAAATATATGAATCGGCTTAAAAATTAAATGAAAAGGTTTTAAAACAATAAAAAAATATTAATAACAAGTATTTCTATTATTTGAGGGTTTTTTTTTCAAGTTTTAAGATTTATTGAAATTGATATCTTAGTTTGATTAATGTTATAAATCATATTTTATACGGCTTGAGAAGGATTTTCTTTATATTTCAAAATCAAGTATATTTTATGTCCTCAATATTAAAATAAAAATTACGGCGAGAGGATTTGGAGAGGCAAAAAAATTCCTTCTTCTTTTATCATTTGGGAATAAGGGAGATTCCAACTGAGACAAAATATTTTTCTTAAAAACAACAAAACATCAATAGAAAACAAAAACAAAAAACAAAAAACAAAACAAAAACAAAAACAAAGAAAAAAAAAAAAGCCTCGTTAGGTATTATTCTCAAACTATTTTTCACGTTTTCTGATAAAAATATTCGGAAATGATTCCAAAATAATTTTATTATGCACTAAATTAGGAAACAAAAATGAAAACAAATTATATTTTCATATTTTGTTAAGAAACGATAAAATCAAATAAAATTGCTTTTCCATTTGAGATTTCATTTTTTAAACTTGAACATCTAATAAATATTTAGAAACATACTCAAACAAAAATTTATCTTTCTTATAATCAAACGAATCTCTTTAGAAAAAAAATCAAATATAATTTCAAAGATCATCGTAACATATTATTAAAACATTCTTTTTTTGAATAAATTATTAAAATATTCTCATTACATATTATATTCAAAATAAAATCATTATCAAAATACTCTCAAACGGCCAATTCTCTCGTGACTACAAAGTACCTTTTGCCTATGCTAATAGAGAAGAAGCAGATCTATGAAAGAGACGTGTAAATATAATAGTTTAAATAACATTCAATAACCATTCAAGGGGGAAAGGGGGGAAAAATAATTATGATCACAAGTGTTTTAAACACGTGTAAGGAAAAACAAAATATAATTAAATCATTTTTTAATTAAAAAAAGATGTGAAAGTGATACTATCATTTTTAGGTTTTTAAACATTCCATGTAGGAATATTTTTTAAATATGAAAGAGATATTTTATACTAGTTTTCTTAGTCGTCCATGTGAGGTTTATCGTGACATCACCAACCCTAACATCAATAGCCGAAATTAGAGTGTGGACCTAAAAAAACAAATAGTGGGACTTGAACTCAAATAAATAAAGGGGAGATGCCTAATAAAGATCAAAGTCTTTTTGTCACCCCATCCATATCTGTGTATAAGAAAATAATGATATTTCTATTATTATTATTTATGATAGGAAAGGCCAAAAAAATAATTTTTATTAAAAAAAAATATTTAAATGATATAAATATAAAGATGATTATACCAACGTAATATGAAAAATAAATACTAAACCAATATAATATAAAATATATTAAATTAACTAAATTTATATTATATTGATTAATAATGAAAATTTATATTAAATTAATTAATAGATTAAAAGAATAATTATTAGATAATTTTTCATTATATTACTCCATGATGTGATATAGTCACCAAGAATGAGCAAAGCGGTACAGACAAGCGCGGAAGTGTTGTGGTCCCAACAATAAATTAGTAAGACAAGAAAGTTGCTTCATTTACTGACTTCCGTGGCCGACAACTTTGAGTGGGTTGGCACTCAATGTGGAAAACAAGTCGTCATTTTTGTCATTTAATACACCCTGCTCAACGCTATCCTGGCCAACCGTGAAACCCGAACCCGACTTCCGACCCGTTGACCCTCTGCCTTATAGACCGCACAACCAACAAAATCCCAACACTAGTTCACCATTTAGTCCAAAATATTCTCTCTTTTCATTCTCAGTTCTTAAGACACCAATAATTTATCAGTTCCGACTTCCTTCGAGCTATGGCCGATGCTCTGGTTTCTGCAGTCCTAAAGCAGTTGGTTTCGTTCTCTAGTGAACAACTACAGCATGAATGGAGTCTGATCAGCGGCATTAAGGGGAAAGTTAAAAAGCTCACCCGCAAACTTGAAGCTATTCAAGCCGTGCTTGTGGATGCTGAGAAGAGGCAGATCACGGAGGCCAGTGTGAGAAACTGGTTGTGGAGCCTCAAAGAAGTGTCCTTCCAGATCGATGCTGTGTTGGATGAGTGGAACACTACCATTCTCCGGGCTGATATTCTTAAAAAGGAACATCCTTTTAGTAAGGTATGCTTCTCTGTACAATCCTCTTGTTTTCATAATCCTCTTCAAGTCCATTCAGTCGGTCTGCGTTGTAGAATAGCTCGCAAGATCAAAGACTTAAATCAAAAGCTGGATGGTATCTCATCTGACAAAGATACATTCAACTTTAGCCCCACTGAGAATAATAGATTCACTGCAACTGAACATCAACGACCGAAAACGACTTCATTCGACATTAATATAGCTGAAGTGTTTGGTAGAGAGGCGGAAAAGAAAATTTTAATCACGAAGTTGCTGAGTGAGAGTAGCGAAATTGCCGAGAGAAGGCACGAGATCATTCCTCTTGTAGGAGCTGGGGGAATCGGTAAAACCACTCTAGCCCAACTAGTGTACAATGATGAGACAGTTATTGCTCATTTTGACTGGAAAATTTGGGTGTGCGTGTCAGACCCTTTTGATGAGACAACAATTGCAAGAGTGATAGTTGAAGCTCTTAAAATCCCTGATTCGCAGGGTTTGGTTGGATTTCAAACTTTACTAGAGCGTATTCATGAGTCAATTAGAGGGAAAAAGTTTCTTCTTGTTCTAGATGATGTATGGCTGAAGAAGATAGGAAGTGGAAACAACTAGAGAACTCTCTCAGAAACGGTGCCGTAGGAAGTAAAATATTGGTGACAACAAGAAAAGAGAAAGTTGCTATCATGATGGGTGCCAAAAATAGCATGATTAGCGTTGAACATTTGTCCGGAGAGGTTTGTTGGTCCATCTTTAGTCAGATTGCATTCTTAGAGAACGAAAAAGACTGATGAATTAGTTGAAATTGGAAGGCAAATTGTGCAGAGGTCCAAGGGCTTACCTCTTGTTGCAAAAACATTAGGAAGTCTTATGCGTTTTAAAAAGTACACTAAAGAAGAATGGGAGAGAGTGTTGCATAGTGAATTATGGCAACTACAGGAGATAGAGAATGAAGTTTTCGTTCCACTCTTGTTGAGCTATTATGATTTGCCTCCCCTCGAAAAACGTTGTTCTTATACACTTCATTTTTCCAAAAGATCATGTGATTGATAGAGACCATTTGATTCAATTGTGGTCATCAGAGGGTTATTTAAATATAAGAGAAGACTACAAGAGAAAAGGCATAGAATGCTTTGAGAATTTAGCAATGCGGTCTCTTTTTCAAGATTTTGAAAATGACGAGGAAGGAGACATGGTAAGGTGTAAGATGCATGATATAGTTCACGATTTCTCTTGTTTCTCTCGGAAAATGACTGGCTGAATAAATTGTTAAAATTAGAGGAGGAGAATATAAGTCTAGCAGAAGAGAAGGCATTCCATTGTACGCTAGTTATAGAATCTGGGGCGAAAATTCCTCCTACAATTTACAGGAAAAATTTTCTACGAACACTCTCAGTTAGGGGCTTGGGCAATGAAAGTAACGTCATTAGTTGGGATATGTTGTTGAAGCTAATATGCCTTAGGACTTTGGATTTGCATCATTGTAATTTTGCAAGATTACCAAAGGGCATCGAGGAATTGGTACACCTAAGGTATCTCTGTTTATCTCAGAGTGGATTTATCAAATTGCCAGAGAGTATGTGCAATTTATTCAATTTGCAAACGCTAATATTGGAGTGCTCTGTGCGTGAGCTTCCAAAGGGGATCCACAAACTAGTCACTTAAGGCATTTGTATCTAAAGGATGCAATTCGAGTTCCAAAAGGTTTGAGAGAATTAACTTGCTTGGAGACATTAAATCAATTTGAAGTTGCAATGAAAGACAGAGGGATATTCAAGAAGAGGCACATGAAGCTTGAAGATTTGAACAAGTTGAATCATCTTAAAGGGAGTCTTTCTATTCGTGGGATTGGATGGGTAAAAGATGTGGGTGAAGCTGATAGAGCACAACTCAAGAGAAAAGATGGCCTTGTGGAATTGACCTTGTCTTTTTTGGGAGGTGGTTCCTCAGAGTTAAGAAGTCGTAATTCCACATTGTTACTTGAAGGCCTACAGCCGCATCCAAACTGAAGCATTTATTATTGGTTTTACTATGGGACAACATTGTTCCTGGTTGGATGACTTCATTAATTCATTTGAAAAGTCTTACGCTCGTTATATGCCCTAATTGTGAAAGTTTAGGGCCTTTTGGAAAATTGCCCTCCCTTGAATCGCTCACGATTTGGGATGTGGAGAAAGTGAAAAAGGTGGGGGTTGAGTTTCTGGGAATAGGAGCAGACAGCGACCCAACGAAGATGGAAAATTGCTCATCATCCACATCATTCCCAAAATTGAAACATCTTGAATTTTATAACTTGGTAATTGGGAAGTGGGAATCCTGCACAAGCTCGGGAAATGAAGACCGTATTTCTTTAACAACTATAATGCCATCCCTTGTTTCCTTGGAAATCGATCACTGTGAGAAGCTAAAAGCACCGCTTCCAGACTTCCTGCGAAGGACACCTCTTCAGAATCTAACCATCAATGATTGTCCAAATCTCGAGCGACTCCGCCAACAAGGAATGGGAACAGAGGAGTTAGTGAAGATTCTCACCTCCCCAACATCGCAACACGCGACTGATACAAAAGGGGAAACTCACACTTCCGCTGTTCCCAAGTGTTGCGGAGTTATGATTCTGATATTTCACCAGCCGAAGATGATGATGAGAATCTCGAGCACAGAACTTTACATCGCTGACTTCACCGGTAACTTCTCCCCCTTTTGTTGTACATTGCTTTACTTTTGCAACTAATTTATTATTATTATTAATATTTTTCTGATATATTTAGACAACATAATTCGATTAATGAGCAAGCTCAAGAAAACAGAGCACTCTAGAGCTAACTTTACTGGTAATTTCTCATCTTCTTGCTATTTGATTCTGTTTTGGTTTTTCGTTTTATATTACCATCAAGTATCATTTTTCTGATGAAGACGTCTATAATAATTAAAATTTTCTTATTAAAGCTTTTTCTCTCTCTATTTGGAGACTATCTGCAGTATTTCCATTAATGACCAAACACAAGGAAACAGAGCACCACCTGCAGTATTTTGTATATATATCTCTGGTAACTTCTTCTCTTATTAATTATGGTTAGTTTTACATTTCCACTTTGAGCTGTAACATTTTCAATAAAAATGGAAGCTTATTCATCACCTATGATCTATAACCATACTGAGTAATCCTGATCATCTTAATTCCATTTCCTTCACTTTTCTTCCTATAGGCTATAGCACAACATCTGTCAGCTTTGTCAAAGAAATCGCCGAGTATATGTATGAAAAAATGGTTCTCATCATTATCTTTTCTCTTATTTTGTTATTTTAAATGCTTTTGTTTCAAATCTATGTATTGCTAACTGATTTATTTGCAATTTCAGATTGTCAAATTGAATATATTTCATGTCCAAATCACCGAATCAGAGCATATTGCTTGGTCTGGACTTCCGAATTGAAATGAAAATTTTATTGTGGTGCAGGTAATATATGTTCCTATGTGTATAATAATCTGTTATGAGGTTGAACAAGTACTCTTATTATTTGCCAAATGATTCGTTTATTGTTGTTTACTAGGATCTTATTATACTGTTGTGCCTAGCTCTGGCGCATGTAGCTGTTTGAGGAAATATCAGTGCTCTTATGATTCAACAATGGCT
>CM046368.1:9797648-9817115 GCA_025413025.1 Ficus hispida | reverse complement strand
AATAAATAAAGGACATTGACTTAAGAAACTGAAAACTCAGCTGATAACAAAAAAAAAAAAAGGGTATACAAGGACAGAGAAGTTACCAGAAGCTTCCATGTTGCCACAGACTAATTTCGTTTTCAGCTGATGGGTTTCTTGAAATTAGATGCTCTATTGAAATTGATGTTTGGGATCTGAGAAATCTTGGGCCACTCCTCTCCCATTCCTTCTCGGCAACGTTCTTTCAGGGCTGGCAATATCTGATGATAAATGCTGCAGAGGTGTCTTTCGGAGGAAGTCTGGTATGTGTTAGCCTTCGCAAAGCATAATTTCCAAGGATTGAAGGAGTGGCATTACTTCTAAGCTATTATCTTCTTCTTCTCCTGAATTAATCCCTAATTCCCAGTTTTCCCAATTACAAAGTGGAAAAACTCAAGTCGTTTCAATTTCGGGAATAATGAAATTTGGTAGGCCCCTAGGTGCCCCTGCATTATCATCATTTTCTATTCCCAAAAACTCAACCCCCACCCTTTCACTCTGTAAGAAACCTTCATATAGAGATGTTCAAGGGAGGGCAATTTTCCCAAAGGAGTAAGAACTCACATTATGACGCAATCAATAGGCAGAGGCTTTTGAGATTAATTAAAGCCATCATCCACTTCGGGAAATAGTGTTGCCCTTGTACCAATTTTTAAATATTTCAAGTTTGGATGTGGTTCCAACGCCTCAAGTATCTCTTCATGAGCTCCTTCATTCTCATTACTCAGTATCTCTACCAAAACTCTTATAAAAATAGATGTAAAGTAGCAAGGTATTTTTGTTTTTGAGTTGCCCTCTCCGCCTGACTCCCATTTTGTAGGTTTTACACTTTTCTATAAACAATAGCTGCCTTGAAGTTGTTTCAACATATTTAAATCTTCAAGCTCTAATGCCTCAATTCTATTCTCGAGGCTATTGTAATCAGGGCACGACAAACTATCTAATGTCTGGAGGCAACTTAATTTTCCAATCCCTTTTGGCAAATGCTTTAGACTGTCACACCGTTAATGTATAGATGGCGCAAGTTTACCAGTTTCCTATTTCTTTTGGCAGTTGTTCAAGATAAAACAATCGACAGCTTAAAACCTGCAGATTGAATAAATCACACAAGGAGTTTGGTAATTCCCTTAGTCTTGTCAGAGACAGGTCCAGATATCTAAGATGGATCAACTTTTCAATCCCATGTGGTAATTGACGAAATCCACCACCCACAAATTCAATGTCCTGAGAGTTGTCACATTTAAGAACAATCTTCCAAACCTAAGCTATCAACTGCCGATAATGATATGGGATGGAACAAGGAGTGTACGCAAACCTTTGTTCTCATACAGTGAACTAGGAACGTTGCCCCCCATCTAACTGGGAAATAGTGCGCATGACGAGATTTTTTCTTCGGCATATTCCTTATTCCCTCATCTATGGCCAAATTTCCTTTTGTGTAAGAATTGAACAAAGTCATGCATTATGTCATGCATCTTGCAACTTATAATGCTTCCATTAACTTCGTCTTTTTGAAAATCTTGAAAGAAAGATCGCATTGCTAAATTTTTAAAGCAAGCCTCACCTCTTGCTCAAGATTTTTGCCCTCATTTAAATAGCCTTGGGACATCCATAGCTGAATCAAAACCTTTTTTCATCTCGTAATCTTTTGGAAAGATGGAACAATATGATAAACAACGTTTCTCAACAGACGGCAAATCGTTATAGCTTAACAAGAATGGAGCAAAAATACTATTTTCACCATTGTCGTTCTTTAATTGCCATAGTTCGCTATGTAAAACATCCTTCCACTGCTTGATGCATGTTTTATAGCGCATGAGACTTCCCAAAGTCTTTGCAACAAGAGGCAGACCCTTGCACTTGGCCACAATTTGCTTGCCGATATCCTCTACTTGTTCGTTCCCATTCCCACCAGAGAATGCTAATGACTAAATATGGACCAACAAATCTCCTCAGACAAAAGCTTAATCTGAACCATACGACTTTCTGCTCCCATCATGGTGGCAACTTTCTTTTTTCTTGTTGTGACCAAAATTCTACTCCCGGGAGCACTATTCTTCAGTGCTTCCTTTAATGGTTCCCATTTTGTTGCGTCGTCAGTCCACACATCGTCTAGGACAAAAAGACACCTCTTTCCCTCAACAGATTCTTCAATTTTTGTAACAAAGATTGCATTAGTGCATCTGAGGCACCGCGTCGAGAGCTTAATGATTGCATGTGCAACCCTTTTCTCATCAAAAGGATCGAGACACATATCCAGATTCTTTCTGAAAATGACCTAACCTGGTTATCATTATATATACGTTGGGAGAGGGCTGTTTTCCCTATTCCCCCCATCCCCACAATAGGGATGATATCAAGCCCCCTCGTATCGCTGCTCTCATTCAACAACTTACCCATCAGAACTTCAATTTCTTCTTCTCGACCATAAACTTCAGACACATCAATGAAAGAAGTAGTCTCCGGTCGTTCAGGTTCTTTAATATCTTCAATGCTAAAATGGTATCTACTTTTCTCATCTCAATAGCATCTAGCCTTTCATTAAGTCCTTTTATCTTGCTTGCAATGTTACGACGCATTATCAAATCATGGACAAGTACCAGGAACCGGAAAACCAAGAAGACATGGACCGGCTCGAGCGCACCTGTAACATCCGAAAATTCATTGTGTAAATTCCTAATTTTAATTAGAAATAAAGTGGTGAATTTTTTCGACTAAGAGATTTTTTTAATGTCCTTGAATTTTTGAACTATATGTTATGAATGATAAATTTAATGTTACGATATGTTATTCAAATGTTCGAATAAATTTTATTTACCGATTAATATAAAAATATTAAGAAAAAGTTTTTTTTTTAATTGTGCTTATATATAAAACGTGATTTATGAATTTTCAGTAAACATTTCAAGTCAATGATTTAATGTTAAGAATGACATTTAAATGAAAGAATTACAATTATTTCTGTGACAGAATATAATTTGAAATCACAAAATTGATTCAGAAAAAATATTAAACTGTCACATGAATTAGTTGTACACGAGAAAAATATATATTCCCGACATGAAATTCATAATAAGTAAACTTTCATCGAGTCTATTGTCTAAACAATTATATTGATAGTGCAAAATTTACAAGGTAAAAACCATATTACACTTTATCATTTAAAACAAACTTTCATTGAATTAATGCGCATACGTATATAAATGTGTGTGTGTGGTGTAAGAAGTTTTGTACATTCTCTTGTAATCAAAAACTGTCAAACGTTCTTGGCATGAATGTAGAAAAATAAATCAAAATAAATAAAAAAAGAAGAAGAAATACGTCAACAAGAAGAGATCAGACAAATAAGATTTGTTATGATTTTTTTTTAAGTAGTTGCTGCAAACTTATAATAGATAACGAGAAAAGAAAAGATATATATATATATATATATATATATATATATGCATAAGGCCCGGAGGTCTTGAATATATTTGAATTGAAATTTTGAAAAAGTGTATTTGATTTTAAAAAATTATTTGGAGTAAAAAAAAGTGTAAAAACTTAAAATATATTTGAAAAAAATACTAATATGTATCTTATTTTGTTACTTTTAACTTCTATGAAATTAAAAAAAAATCATCTTATTTGGATTTAAAATAATAAATTTATAAACTTTTAAAGTTTAAATTTACTGTAGACATTTTGAGATGTGAACATATGTAAAATAATTTTGAATTGAGAAAAAAGATCCAAAAAAGCATGGAAATCAGATACCAATAGGTTCCCAAACGGCCTAAGTGTGGTTAGTCCAACTCTAGACCAAAAAAATAAAAAATAATAATAATAATTAACAAAATATCTATTTTTAGAATCTATTTTAAAATATATCATTTTTTAATATATTATGTATATATTTATTTTTAAAAAATAAATATTTATAGTGCTTGTTTTATCTTTTTATTATAATTTACATCATTTTATTTTTATACGTATTCTTTTCTTTTCTTTTTCTTTTTTTTTTTTTATACATCACTCCCCGATCTTTTTATTTCCTTTCTCATGGATGCAGCTGCTGCCTTCACCGGAACTTCGGTCTCCGACAGTCACTGATGCAGTATGCCAGTGACCCACAAAACTTGTCACTTGTAACCTCCGCCGCCGGAGTTTCACCACCTCCGGCTCCGCTGTTCGCCGGAAATCAACATCCAAAGTTTCGCCTCCATTAGCTTCCAAGCGAGATTTCGGTGAAACCCAACCTCCATTTTGCCTGAAAGTTGCATCATCATGTTCTCCATGTCGAGAGGAACAAAACCCAGTCAACGCCTATCCGATCGTCGCCAGAAAATTCCCGAGCTCCCGCCACGTTAGATTTCGATTTTGGGTATTTCCAGACAGATCGGACATTGTTTTGATAATCTGACACCGAAAATGGACTCGTCTCATCGAGATCTTCGAAACCGTACCAATCTCCACCCATTTTTGTCGCCTCCGGTCTTCGGCCAACGCCGTTGACCGGCAATAATGAACCGGTCAACAAGTTACGGAAGATCGCCTCCCCAGCCTATTTTCGACATTTTGAATACCTCCGCGTCACCGGATTTGCGAGACGGAGTTTTGAAGGTCAAGAATGGTGATTCAAAGTTTTGCCACTCGATATCGAATGGCTTTTTAAACACCAACAAGAATCATTATTTCCATCAGGATGTTGTTGAATGATTTCGATTGTAACTCGATAACTTTGACTACCGAAGCCATTTATTGGATTGATTACATGCCTATGCATGTGTTTTGACTGAATATCCATCTATTAAATTTTACAATATTTGATGTTCAATTCCAAAGTTGGATTAAAACGAGATATATATTATGTTGATATGATAAAATTGCTTTGGGAGGCATGTCTGTACTGAAATCTTTTAAAGAGTGTTTTATTGTAGGTTTGAATTTTTTAATATTAAGAAAATAAGTCGTTATGTTGCTGGATTTTTTATTAAATCCAATCGTAATTAGTGATTGACTTATAAGATGAATTTTTTAATTGAAATTAATGAATATGCTTGGTTTTCAGGTTGTTACATGGTTTCACATTATGATATTTTATTAGGAAAAAGTATTATTTTTGCAGTTTTATTATTGACTCAGAAATCAAGTCTTGATTTTTATAGTCGACCTATAATTTTCAAGTTTAAATATGACAAGATCATGACCTTACACTAATCTTTGAATCATTTTTAATGGGAAATTAATAATCATGAACAAGATTTACAAATATATATATATATATATATTATAAATCTTAAAACTAAAGGGGCATAATGATCTTTTAATGTTAGACAAAATGGGGAGTTAATAAAATGACATAGTTTAGTTTAATGTTGGATCAAAAACTAGTGTTATGTGAACGAGCTTCTATAGGCTCAAGACCTATCACTTTAAAAAGAAAAGAAAGAGTGTATTAAAAAAAAAAAAAAAGGAAGGAAAAAGACTAAGTTTATAGAGAAAAACTCCATGGGTCTAACAAGTTCAATAAACTCATATTTCACCTAAGAAAATTCACCAGGGCCAATTATGAAACATAGTCACTAATGTTAATCCTTACGTATAAAGCTAAACAGCTAGGCAAGTCGGGTGTTACATAAGATAAGCGGTCAATAAGAAAGACTAATTATTTTCTACTTAGTTAAATAAAATAATGGTGATTAAGTAAAGATTTCATAATTAATTAATTATTAAAATTAGCAAATGTATACCTTGCTAAGTTAGTTAATTATTAGATAAGCAATAATTAACGAGGATGAGATTAATCATTATGAATTTGTTATCAGAAAAGAGAGAGAGAGAGAAGAGAGAAGTTGATAATTATCTTAGAAATTAATTATCGTTGTTGATGGGAAAATCAAAAGGAATAGAAATATGAAGATGTATATCATGACTTATTATTATAGAGTTCAAAATTTATTTTTCTTCAAAATTTGAATGTATGTTTATGAAGTCATGATCATAATTGCAAGCTCAACCTAGAAAGCCAGAGGCTAAAAAAAGTGAGAGAAAATTATGTATTGTACTAACCCCACTTATACTAATGACCGTATGTTTTAAGACTTTGGGTATGCTGGATCGGGGTTGCTTTCCTCAACTTCCCGTTAATTCCACATTATGGGTGCGTACACACATGGGGCTCAAAGTACAAATGTTAAACAAACAAAAAACAAAAAAACAAGAAACCAAATTTGTTTGGTTGGGTTTGAAAAATCCCAAAAACTCATTCAACCACCTGATGTTCACCCCCTAGTAGATTGGTTCACAAGAAACCAAACTCAAGATATAGTTATGCTAAGTTTAATGAAGTTTGACAGGTTGATGTTTTAAAATAAATATTCGATTATTGTCTATTAATTAATCAGGTTTAGATCTCATAAAAAAGATATTTCAAAGATCCAAGTCTTTTGAAAAATGTAACTTGTTTTGAATCTCCTATCGATATTACTAGGTAGTAATAATAAAATGATCGTGAACTTTATGTAAGTTATGATTTGTTCACGCTGTTAAAAAACAATTCTCTCTAAATTTGTAATTTTATAGTAAGTAATTATGTTTATGAAGTTAATTAATAGCTGCATTTAGATCGGGCTATTATAGTACCTTCGTCGCTGGAGGAGGAGCATCTTCGCCTTCTTTTTCGTCCTTCTCAAGGTTTGATTTGCTAACCGCCGTATTCCACTCATCCAACACATCATCTATGTCGAAAGATACATCTTTGAGCTTATCCAACCAGTTTTGGATGCTGGCATCATTGATCGCTCGCTTCTCAGCATCGAAGAGCACAGCTTGAATGCTGGTGAGCACGCTGCGGAGTTTTTCAACTCCTTCCTCAACGTCCTCGATCGCTTTCACTTCTTCTTTTGTCATTTCATACGCAGACGACTCCAACTGTCCCACGACTCCGGAAATCATCGGCAAAGCAATGTCTTTGAGCAGTTGCAGGCATCCGGAGATCAGCTGCCTAGCCATTACTTAGAGACTGAAAGAAAATGAATCAAGTAGTACTCGATTGGCCTTGCAGGAGGAAAATAAAAAACCTGGAAACAAGAGACTGATTTTGTGTTATAGAAAAGAAAATGGATTGACAACAAATTGTACTATATATTAATTTCAAGCTAACCGGTCATTGAAGTCAAGTGATGAATTTACCTGAAAATTTCACTTGGTTCTTCCGAGACAGTCCTCCGGTACAGGAAACCAGAAAAGAGAACAAAGGAAATTTAGTAGAAAATGGATGCCAAGTTTCCTATAATTATAAATATATATATATATATATATACACGTGTGTGTGCGCGCGCGTGCCGTGTATTTTGGAATTGATTTCCACTGCCTACGGTTCAATAAGTTATCCTTGTCTTCTGGTGAAGTGCATTAACGTGTGAAAAGTCTGAAATTAGAGGTAGTTCAAACAAAAAGAATCCTGTGAGAAAGCACGCGTATATTAAACTAATATAAAGAAATAAATTTGTTTTTGGTACATTTATTTGAAATGAAATTTTTTATTAAAGTTTTGATTTTTTAAAAATTAATTATATATTTTTTAATAATTCAGAAAAAAATTAAAAATTGAATGGAAATTTTAGATCTAAATTGAAGAGTCAAACAATCCTTAAATAAATAAATAAAACAAACACCAGATTGTTAATTTAATCATACTTGTTCAAAAAAGACCTTTCTCCGCGTGTGCAATGAAGTTTCATTACAAGAAATAAAGGAAGCTTCTAAAAGAAAATAAAAAATCTACTAAGCAGAGAAAATGATGTTACGATTTCACATTATTGCAATGGAAAATTAAACATAATTTCACTAATCAATCGGCCCTTTTATTTTTTTTTATTTTTATTATGTTGGAAAACCATGTGTACTTTCCTAGACCGGTTGAATTGCAAGTATAGGAGATGGACCCACATCACTTTGTCTTGCTTTCCTTCCTTTGTTTACATAATTTCTCTATTTTTTCTTATTAAAATTTAGTTTTTATACTAACTTAAAGTGCGTGTCAGATTGTGTTTATTAGGATACCCTTGCTTTCTCTCTTCAAATCTCACCGTTTATTTCTGATCCAAGGGTCCCCAATCTAGTGTTTGAATTTTGTTGCATATGAAACTGCCAAAACAAGACCTAGTATATATTGGTTACCATTTTAAAGCAAGACTTACTGTAGAAGGTCAACAAGTCAAGCAATATATGCATTTGCCAAGAAATTTCCCGGGAAGACTTTCGGTGATCTGCATGGTGACTTTCATGGCATTACACTTTTGGGTTGTCTTCCACTGCCTACAATAATGCAACCTTGGTTTAAAAGGTCTCAATTGAAAGGCAAGTCCCTTCAGAATTTCGATGCAAGTAACCATTATATCATCTATCTTCTTTTCTTATTAAAATATATTTATGTTTGATTTAATAAATTAGTTTAATTTTAATTAAATTATATTTTTTATCTTTATTTTTATTTTTTTTAAAAAATTAATAAAATTTATAATTAATTTTTAAAAAATTAATTAATTTTAATTTTAAAATTTTCTATCTTTAACTAATTTATCAAACACAAACTTAAACATCCAAATATTAGTACAACTGTTTGTTTACATATTAGAGAAGACCATATGTACTTTCCTTCATTTGTTTACATAATTTCTCCATTTTTTTCTTATTAAAATTTATTTTTTATACTAACTTTTTTACTTTTCGGTATTCAGTGTGTGTCAGATTGCGTTAATTAGGACGCCCTTCCTATCTCTCTTCAAATCTTTCTGCTCGTTTATGATTTCACACTCAACTATCTGAAATTTACTGCATGTGAAGCTGTCAGAGGACCTGTCTTATTTATGTATATATTATTTACCATATTAAAGCAAGACTCACTGTAGACGGTCAACAAGTCAAGCTATATATGCATTTGCCAAGAAATTTCCCGGGAAGACTTTTCATGGTATTATACGTTTGAGTTGTCTTCCACTACCTACAATAATGCGCAACCTTTCTCAATTGAAAGGTAAGTACCTTCGGAATTTCGATGCAAGTAACCACTATATCATCACCTTCTTTCCCATTAAAGTTTATTTATGTTCCGTTTGATTAGTGAATTTAATTTTAATTAAATTATTTTTTTATTTTTTTTAAATTAATAAAATTTATAATTAATTTTTAAAAAATCAATCAATTTTAACTTAAAAATTTCATTTACAACTAACTTATAAAATGGAGGCTTAGACATCTAAATATTAGTACACCTATTTGGATTGCTAACTTTTTTTTTTTTTTTTAAACTTTAAATTACCATAACAATAAAAATAGAGGCTAGCTGTAATTGCTGTGATATCTTACTAACTAATAATAATAATAAAATTATGTGATATCTTTTTGAATAAATCTCTTGATTTTGAAAATTCGTTAACCGGTCAGATTTTGTAATTACACTTTATATATATATGGAATGTGTTTGTAGTGCTCTTAATTGATTAGTGAACCTTCTCTATTTTTTTAATTTGTGAATGACTCATTATTAAACCATGTTAAATTTTTATACTCTCTTTTCCCTTTTGTATCATCTTCTTAATTAATCTTTGATGTGTAAATGCTTCAGAGGAAGTCGGGTAGTGCAGTTAAAGTCAATTAATGAATTTACACAAAAATTTCACTTGATTCTTCTGACACTGTCCTGCGATACTGGAAACCAAAAAAGAAAACAAAGGTGATAGATGCTGCTACACCCACTTTTCCACATTTTTTCCCCTCCTTCGTAAACGCCAGGTTGTTCTAACAAACCAAGTTGGTTCTTGTTGGATTTAGGAAAAAAAATTTTGTTTATAACTTTTAATAATTAATACCAATTTCCCAAAACACTGATCATAAAACATATTTTATTCCAAATGTTCTTCAATATAAAACAAAAGGTCCAAATATACTTTTTTTCTCAAAACTTTCTACCGTAGACACACATTTCCAAAATCATATCTCATCTCCGACATAAATATCTCCAAAATTCAATCTTCAACACTCCCCCAAACAGGTGAAATGCATTAACAAGTGAAAAGATTATAATAGGTAAGTCCAACAAAGTTGAAACAAAAAGAATCATAAAGCCACTAGGACTAGTTCAGTTTGTGAGAGAAAATGGAGGGGTTAAAAAAAAAAATTAGATTGATTTAATGGAGGGTTTGGTGTTTACCAATTAAAAACAAAAACAAAAACAAAAAAGTATCATTTGAGAAAGAACACATAGATAAAACTAATTTAAATAAATAAAACAAATCCATTTGTCCATACATGTCCAAATTTGGAACTTTTTCTGCATGTCTATTGAAATTTCATTGCAAGTAATAAAGGAAAGATTCCTAAAGAAATTGGCATATCTATACATAACATGAGAAATACCCAATACAAAATAGAGAAAAGAGATGAATAGAGAAAACGATGCAGGGATTATACATTAGCAATAACAAACAAAATATAATGTCATTAATCAATCAACTCTTTTGATAAAATTACAATGATTGAGCAATTTATAAATATCCAAACTAACAAAAATATATGCTTAACTTAATTCTAAATATTGTAAATAATCCTAAAAGATAAACATGTGCGATTTCTTTTGATTAATGCATGTCTAATACCAAGTAATAAATTACCTCATTTCCTATGAGATGTCACCGCTAAGAAATGAACGTCCTTGTGAATAACAGTGAATACTTTTTTTTTCTAAGTATAAGGAAATATTAAACAATAGAATTACCTTCATTTTTCGGATTACTGATTAAAATAACAACCTCAAAAATTAAATTTAACAAAATAATATTCTTTAATTTTAATATAAGAACGAACATCTAAAAAATCGGTCATTCTTAATCGTATAAAATTATTTTAACAATAAAATCTTTTTAAAAATTATTTAAAAAAGTGCTTGAGTCATTTTTGTCAATTGATTCTCATTTTTCATGTACAAATGATCCCACATACACCTACTAAGAATTGGTTCCACACCTTTTTTGTTTTTTTTTTTTTTTTTACAGAAAAGGATTCTAGTTGGGTCCCACACTTGGAGACCCAACATCCCCACCGACTAGAGTTGGCCTCACCAATCTCCATGGTTATTTAGGATTTGTTTGGTTCGTTGATTTATTTTAAACTAAATTATATTTTTTTTATCATGTTTTTTATCTTTTCTGAAAATTTTTTTATCTTTTCTAAAAAAGTCAACAAAAATTACTATTTAAACTTAAAAATTTCAACTCAATTCAAACTTAACTCATTTACCAAACACCCCTTTAGAGTTGTAGCTTTGCCTTCTGCTGCGAGTAGGACCACTTTTGAGTTGTCTTCAACTCCCCACAATAATGCAACCTTTGTTTAAAAAGTCTCAATTGAAAGGTAAGTCCTTTGGAATTTCGATGCAAGTAACCATTATATCATCCACGTTCTTTTCTCCGTTAAAGTCTAATTATATTTCATTTAATTAGTTTAATTATATTTAAATTATATTTTTTAATCTTAATTTTTATTTTTTAAAAAAATTAAAAAAAATTAATTTTTAATTTTTAAAAAATTATTTAATTTTAATTTAAAATTTTTATTTTTAATTAATTTATCAAACGAAAGTTTAGACACTCAAATATTAGTACAACTGATTGTTTACATTAGTAGAGAAGACCATAAGTACTTTCCTTCATTTGATTACATAATTTCCCTATTTTTTTCTTATTAAATTTTATTTTTCATACTAACTTAAAGTACTTTTTGATATTCAATGCGTGTCAGATTGCGTTTATTAGAATGCCCTTGCTGTCTCTCTTCAAATCTTACTGCTCATTAATGATCCAAGAGTTCACACTCAACTATCTGAAAATTGCTGCATGTGCAGCTGTCAGAAAGCCTGTCTTATTTATGTATATGTTAATTACCATATTAAAGCAAGACTTACTGTAGAAGGTCAACAAGTCAAGCAATATATGCATTTGCCAAGAAATTTCGGGTTAATTTCACTTTTAGCATCTCTGAAAAAAATAATGGTAAAAACAACAATATTTTTTTTTCTAATCAATTTCAGCACTTAAAGTGGGACCCAGTAGCATTTAATGTATATCAAATTACAGGTTTACCCTCATCTCCTACACACTAAAGAATCTCTCTCCCTCGCACGGCCCAAAAAAGTTTTTCAAACCACCATGTACAGTGGTTTAGAGAGAGAAAACTGAAATCTAGAGAGAGAAAGAGTCACCACCCAACGGAAACTTATTTCGTTTTTTCACTTTTCCGCCTAGCCCCCCCACCCATTTTGAAACCCAAATCTTCACATAATAGAGAGAACTTTTCATCTACAGAGAGAAACTTCCATTTAGAGAGAGAAACTTTCATTCTGAGAGAGAAACTTCCATCGAAAGTTTTTTTTTTTCTTTTAATCTAACATTTTTGGCCATTTTTGAGTAAAGGTCATAACTATTATGACCACCTGGTCATGACCGTTATGACCTATGTTTAAAAATGACAAAAAATGTTATCTTAAAAAAAAAAAAAAAAAAAAAAAAAAAAAAAAACCGTTCGATGATTTGTAAAAAAAAAAAGTTAAAAAAAAAAATTTTTGGTCATAACCATTATGACCGGATGGTCATAATGGTTATGACCTTTACTATTTATGTTGGCCAAAAAATAAGTTATCTTAAAAAAAAAAATTACTATTTACTATTTACTATTTATTATTTTTTAGCGATGGTCATAACCATTATGACCACCCGGTAATAACCGTTATGACCAGTTTTTTTTTTTTTGTGTCGATATATTTTTATTATTTTTTAGGGATGGTCATAACCATTATGACCACCCGGTCATAACTGTTATGATCAGGTTTTTTTTTTTTTTTTTAGAATTAATTATTTTTTTTTCGATATATTTTTATTATTTTTTATGGATGGTCATAACCGTTATGACCACCCGGTCATAACCGTTATGACCAGGTTTTTTGTTTTTTTTTAGAATTTAATTTTTATTTAATTTTTTTTTTGTCGATCTTTTTTTATTATTTTTTATGGATGGTCATAACCATTATGACCACCCGGTCATAACCGTTATGACCAGGTTTTTTGTTTTTTTTTAGAATTTAATTTTTATTTAATTTTTTTTTGTCGATCTTTTTTTATTATTTTTTATGGATGGTCATAACCATTATGACCACCCAGTCATAACCGTTATGACCAGGTTTTTTTTTTTTTTTTAGAATTAATTTTTAATTTTTTTTTGTCGATCTTTTTTTATTATTTTTTATGGATGGTCATAACCATTATGACCACCCGGTCATAACCGTTATGACCAGGTTTTTTTTTTTTTTAGAATTAAAATTTTTTTTTTCGATATTTTTTTATTATTTTTTATGGATGGTCATAACCATAATGACCACCCGGTCATAACCGTTATGACCAGGTTTTTTTTTTTTGTGAATTTAATTTTTTTTTTTTTTTTGTCGATCTTTTTTTATTATTTTTTATGGATGGTCATAACCATTATGACCACCCGGTCACAACCGTTATGACCAGGTTTTTTCCCCGCCACGTCAGCAGACATTTTTCCTTGGGGCAGTATAATGGCATATATGCCCTCAGCCAACCCTAATCTGAAAAATTTCGTCCTAGCCCGCCATCTTCACTCCATTCCCTCCACATCCATGGCGACAGTATATAACCAACTGAACATATAAAATTTTAATTTTTCGTCTATATTTTCCTTGATTTTATCCCGCCCAATCCTCCCGAATCCTCCCTGGACCATTACCCATTGATCGAAACTAACTCCCATGATTAAAATTCTTTCCACATCTTGTTTCACTCTGTTAAACCGGCCGACTCTGCCAGATCTCCGTCAACTCCATTTCCTTGGACCAGATCTACGATATAAGCCATCCTACCGTGCTTCGTAACTGTTCCTCTCCTTTGACTTTTGTATTTAACCCTTTGATCCGATAATTGTTTGCAGTTTCACAGTAAATGGAGGACGTATGTGTTTTCATCAAGTATAATGGTCGATGGGACGGCACATTGAGTTATATCGGTGGAGAAATGAAGGGAATATTGGTGCCCGAGACGGCAACATACGTTAGTCTGATTGAGTTGGTCAGACGTGCAATTGGTATGAGTGTCCCGACCAATACTATAGTCATGAGATACGGTGTTGAGCCTAGTATGCCTCTTGTCAGGATACAGTGTGATGATGACGTTAAATTCTATATACAATTGAAGAAGAAGGATGTTCATGTGCTTAGTAAATTTCCTATTACCATCGACGTTTTGGATGATACTGCGGCTGACGTCAGGCCACCGGAGCTGGGTGAAAGCAACCACATAGACGGCCAATTCTCCAGAGAAGGTGTACAGAGTGATGACTCCATGCAACATGTGGATGAAAAAAATCTGACCATCCCTTCTCCTATTCCTCGTTGCCCTCAGCTTCCTCCTCATGTTGACGAATTTAATGTTGGGGTTGATGCTCGTAAATCAAACGAGAATAGTGTCGACGTCAGCATTGGAGCACATTCTATTGCCAATAACGGAACATCTCAATCCGATAATGTACCAAGTCCTGACAGGTTATCTGGTTCATTAGTTGTTGCTGATTATACACCTGTCACAATTCGCAGAAACTGTATTTTTCATAACAAAAAGTTGTTGCAATATCATCTTCATCACGATGCCATGAGTAAACACTATCAATTCCGGGTGAAGAGGTCGACCACTACACTGTTACACGTTATATGTATAGATATCCAGAAATGTCCATGGCAATTGCGTGCGACGAGGATGCGAGGTAGTGAAATGTTTGTCGTGAAGCGTTTCGACGACGTCCATAGTTGCTCACTCGAAATTGTTTAGGGCATCATCGCCAAGCCAAGAGTTGGATGATTGGGGAGTGTGTCAAGGCAAAATACTTGGATCCGACTAATACCTCATATAGACCTCGAGAAATCATGCGAGACATGCAGGCCGAATTTGGAGTCTCTTTCAATTATCTCCGAGCATGGCGAGGTAAGGAAGCAGCACTAACCAGCTTGAGGGGCAATGATGCAGAGTCATACAATGGTAATTCACTTCCCTTTACTCTATCTATAATACGTTCATCACCGATATTATAAGCCTTATAATACGCTTTAATAAGTGTTAAATACTTGATTACATTACAGTTCTTCCCGCGTGGGCTGCAATGGTTAAGAGTAAAAATCCTGGTTCCGACATTGACATCGAGACGGACTCATCAAACTGCTTACAATGTCTCTACATGTGCCTAGATGCTTCGAAGCACGGTTGGCCTTATTGTCGACCAGTAATTGTGGTTGATGGATCCGCATTAAAGGCCAAATTTGGCGGGGTGCTTCTTGTAGCATGCGGTCACGACGCAAATGGTTGCATATTTCCACTTGCATTTGGTATCGTTCAGTCCGAAAGCAACGACTCATGGACCTGGTTCTTCGAGAAGCTCAGGGATTCAATCGGCCCTAGAGATTCTCTTGTTATTGTGGCTGATAGGCATAAGGGAATCGAGTACGTAGCCAAACTCGTGTATCCGGACGCTGCCTTCGGGATTTGCGTCCAACACTTGGCTGCAAACCTTAAGACGAAGTACAAGGATTTCAAAGGCCCTCTGAAGACCTATTTTGATAGTGCATCGAGGTCGTATCTTTTAAGTGAGCACCATCGTCATATGGAATCCATCCGTACTCGTAATCCCGACATGCACCGGTACCTCATGCAGGCCGATCCGAAAAAGTGGTCGCGAGCATATTTCAACGGCCGGAGGTATGCAATCATGACAACCAATATCGCGGAGTCGTTTAATAATGTTGATCGGAAAGCCAGGTTAATGCCAGTTGGATTCTTAGTGGAATGGTTGAGGGAACTACAACAAAGATGGTTTGTCAACAGGCGTGAGGAGGCTCTAAAATTGTCATCGAAACTTGCTCCAAAGGATGAGAAGATGCTTCACACCAACTTCTCAATTGGCCTAAAAGTAACGGTACGTTTTCAAGCCACCATCCACCACGTATATGGTATTTGCGGATTTTCCCTTAATCCAATTTGTCTAAAATTGTTAAATTTCCCTTTCTTACAGCCGCGGCCAGCCGATCAGTTTGAGTACGCTGTCACCAACAATGCCAGCCAAATATGGATCGTTGATATGAGCCAAAAGACATGTACGTGTAGACGATTCCAGGTCGATCAAATTCCTTGCCCTCATGCCATGGCCGTGTGTAACCACCGACGGATAGATCCATACAATTATTGCTCGCCATACTACACGAAAGATTATCTTTATGGTAGTTATTCGTCTGTAGTCCATCCTATTGGCAGCTCTGAAGGCTGGGATGTGCCTGAATCAATCAGATCGCAAATCGTCAATCCTCCCAATACTAAGCGTGGTCCCGGGAGGCCACGAGTTCGAAGGATTTTGTCCCAAGGTGAGGATCATGAGACAATTCGTTGTGGTAGATGTAATGGCTATGGACACAACCGACAAACGTGTACCAATTCGGTACCATTAAGGACCCGGCCAACAAAGCCAACTCCATCGTTGTGACTAGGGGGCAAATCTGTGTAATATGACTTTTACCATGGTCACAATGGTTGTGACCACCAGGTCACAACCATAGTGACCGAACTCCTTGGTTATCGGTTTAAAAAAAAAAGAATAGGGAAAATTTTCCCGTAAATAAATTGTTAATCATTTTATTGTATTCATATTTGTACAGTGTAACATTAACTTTTGGGGAAGGGCCTCAAAATATGGTCAAATTCGTTGTGACCGGCTGGTCAATATGTATGCGACTATTGTGAGCCGCTATGTAAAGCTTATTTGACCATGGTCATAATGGTTGTGACCGCCCGGTCATAACCGTTATGACCGAATTCCGTGGTTATTATCGGTTTGAAAAGCAACTATAAAAAGATGAAAATAAATTAATAATACCCTGGTCAGGGCTAACTTTACACGGTAACCGAGACATTAAATGCTAGCAGTGAAATCACATCATTACCTTTTGGGGAACGTATCTGTTTAGGCGGTCACCATCGTTGTGATACCATGGTCATAATGATTATGACTAGGGTGAGATGCCGTGTAACAGGATGTTTTACCTTGGTCACAATGGTTGTGACCGCCCGGTCACAACCATTATGACCGAATACTTTTGTGTATATATCCAGCAAACAAAAATTATCCAAAAAAAAAAAACTAAGAGTATAATAATTTGTAAAGCTTCGAATAGTTTTATTATATTCTTATTAGGGGTAAATTTACACGCAAACCGATGGGGTAAATGCCTGCAGGAAAATGACGTCAGTAACTTTTGGGGAAGCGTATCGAAGAAGGCGGTGAACTCCGTTGTGACACGTCAGTAACTATTTAACGCATTTACCCTGGTCAATATGGTTGTGACCGCCCGGTCACAACCATTATGACCGATATTTTAGGAATACCAACAGTCGTTTGTACGACACTGAGTGACTAAATACCATATTTGCCCTCGTCTCCTTCACGCGTAAAAGTGACTCTCCCTATGACTGGTTAGTTTTAAAATTTTTGAAAATTTTTTACAGTTTTTAGAGAGGGAAAACTCTGTGTAGAGAGAGAAAGTGGTAATGGTATCGTTTTCTACCAGGCGTCTCCTGCATAACCGTCGTAAACCACATCTTATAGCCGTATACACGCCGCGGATATATCAATAGCATGGTGACTATTACAGATTTTGAGAGAAGAGAGGGAGAAATGGCTGTACAGGAATCGAGTATCACTCCATCGAAGATATCGAGGGAGGAAGAGGTAAAATCACAGATCTCTGTTTGTTTAAGTCAAGATGCAGTTTGCGGTACGTCCATACATCTAAATATCTAATCTGACTAGTTTTCCTTTTTTTTTTTCTTGTATTATCCAATCACACAGAGTCAATATGTTCGACTGGTACCAGACAGTGAGATAACCCGGGCCAAAATAAATACTTTCATAAACATTAACGAGACATGGAAGAAACTGAGCCAGTGGTTATCTCCACGACAGTTGGAGTCCGTCAAAGACCAGCCATGCATTCAGCCTTTACTGCATCTAGAGTCTCTAGGTTGGGCTGGCCAGGTATTCCATAACATTGTGATGCGCCTTACAAACCACACATCAATGGGGGACGCACTGTGGTTCGAGATTGGAAAGACATGGCCAGATTCTCCATAATGGAGTTCTGCCTAATTACCGGACTAAAATGTACAGGGTCAACGCATCTACCGGTCGTCGAAAGCAGGATAATGGCAAGATATTTTTCGACTATTAAGGGCGTATCGAGGGAAAATTTGGAGCTGCAACTGTCCAATGCTAAGTTTGACAACGACGAAGATGCCGTAAAGCTTAGCATGCTGTACATTATATTCTCGATCCCTTTGTCAAACGCTATCCCGGTGAAAATAGATCCCAAATTTTTTCGGGTTGGCAGACAATTTGGATGCCTTCAACGATTTTCCTTGGGGCAGGCTATCATGGGAGGCAACCCGTGCTGCAATCTGTGCTACAGTGGAGAATAGGATTTCTTCGAAGAGACGCCAAAAAAAAACCTGTTAGCACAGTTCACTACAGCATTCCTGGTTTCCCACATGCCATACTCGTATGGGCATACGAGACACTTCCAACGATGCGAAGAAGTTCACAACCAACTACTTCCAAGCCGTTCCGCGAATGGCGTCATGGACCACTGCAGAGATTGTGAAATTCGATGACGTTCAATTGGCGTTCATGGAGGTTGGCGAATCACAGGTAATTCACATTTCGCTACCATAAACAAGGGGTCAAGATCGTAATGACCGTGTTGGTCAAAAACGCTCAGACGAAGACAGGTCACAACCGTTATGACCGTCTGGTAAAAATCGTTATGACCAAACACGGTCATACCATAATAAGATTCATAAATTCTTTATGCGATATTATAATATAATAATAATAATACATTCTGCATAAGGATCGTAATTCTACGTCATGGGTGCAGCCAAACTGTTTTCAATTGATGCCAACCGAGGAAGAGTTGAAGAACGATAATGTTGCGAGCCTTTTTTTGAATAGACCGTCTGGCCTGCCTCAATTACCACCTCCGAAGTCGTCAGTCCCCCGGCGGACCCCGGATATCAATGCCGAGTGGGTGGAGTTCCAGAATGAGATCCGAGGACATGTTACTACTTTGAATAAAAGTTAAAGGATATTAAAAAAGGAACAAACCCGCTCGAACAAAATGTTGAAGAGGGTGCTGAAATTGTTGGAGGCGAAGAATGCTGCTGAACAGCAAGGTCAGGCACAGCATGGGCCGAAGGTCGCGAGCAGCGAAGTTCTTAATGTTAAGAGGAAGACGTCGGAAGCTTTGAAGACTCCTTCCCTGAGTTCGACGTCGTTGCGGATATAGGGCTGCAGGCAGCA
>CM046368.1:9766632-9797548 GCA_025413025.1 Ficus hispida | reverse complement strand
CGGTTCGTTTGAGTTTTACGTAATTAACGTGCACACTACCTCAAACGGATTCCCCGTGAGCCTATTTCAAACATGCATGCGTTACTAAACATTTCATAAACATACAATCAGATCTTACACATATGATTTTTGTAAAACAAAAATCTTAAACTTGCATAACATTCTATTTCGAACTAACATATCGAAACCGAAAATTATCAACTACACATAAAGCATAGTGCTTGAATTTGCTTTTCATAAACTCATGCTTATATATAACATCACACTCACAATCTTCTTATCAATATAAACGTGAATAAAAACTAGAGGTTAAAGAGTTACCTCAAGCTTCACAAAACAATCTTGCTTAGGTTTTGGAGGTTTTCTTTTTTACTAAACCAACACCAACCGAAACTGATTTCACTCACACTTTTGTTCGGCTTTTAAGTGGTAAGAGAGATGCTTGATGGCTGAGAGGTGGACGGAAAGAAACCTACAGATTTGCCTTCATCTATTTATAGATAATTTTTTGTTCTTTCCTTGCTAATTAGTCCCTCAACATCTTCATTTTGCACACAACACCTTGTGTGTTGGCCGGCCATCCTTGGCCTTAAAGATTGAGTAAGCATAGCTAAGGTGACTTATTCACAAAGCTACTATGCTATGTGGCACGGTTTCAAGATGGCTGACCATTAGGTGATGAGGTGCCAAGGTCTTAGCTATTCTAGGAGGCAAAACTTGATTGGTTAATGCCTAAACCAAGCCATGGTGTGTCTTGCATCCATTGGCCGGTTTTGTTGTGTTGTTTGGTGCTGCTGAAGCATGCCGTGGCTGGCCAATGAAGAATGCTAAGTGGATAACTCATTAAGGCTAAGAGGTTTAGTCATCAAAGCTAGAAGTTTGATGTGTTCCATCCTTGTAATGGCCGGCCATATGTGGCAATACATGCTTAATTACTAGCTTAGTAAGCAAAGCTATAAGCTTGCTTCATCCAACACTTGTCATTCTCTCAAAACTTTTGAGAAATTGATAACTCTAAGCTGCAGATATTATTTACTCAATAATCTCATGTGGTGGCCGGCCTTGGAAAGTAAAAAAAATGGAAGCAAATAGTTAGACTAACTAAATTAACAAACCTAGTTTACTTCCTTAGTTTTAACATAACTATGGTAACTAAATTTTGTAACCAATCCTTGGCTTAGTTGAATTTGAATGCTTAGTAAGAAAAATCTATCATAATTTTTCTTGCAATTCATCATAAGGTGGCCGGCCATACATTGCTAAATGTGAAGATTGCAAGATGCAATCTAGCTTAGTAAGCAAAACTACCTTGCTTAATAGGCAAAGCTAAATTGTGAAGTGCCAATTTCAAATGAACTTCATATTTTTTCATACTTTGCCTATTGGTTCTTAAGAGCAAAACATCAGCTCATTAACCCTTAATGTGGCCGGTTCCTTAAGTACAGGTGTAGGCAAATGATTGGTCAATTTTGAACCAATCAAAACCTAACTTGATTCCTTGGTTTCCAACTAGGTTAACCAAATTTAAAAATCATCATAAGCTAAATTGAACTAGGAAATGTAACTAGAAAAATCCATAGTTCCATAACTTTACAAATTTATCTATCGAACCACAATTTTCTCTAAATTACACTTTGACCCCTAAAGGTAAAATATTTGCACTTTAGTCCCTGTAAGGTGGCCGACTATGGTGATAGCATTTGGCCTCCAATTCTTGCTTCATCAATCACCTAACACTATCTTAACTTTCTTAAAATCCATAACCATTCATTTTTCTTAAAATTACATATTTGCCCTTAAAGACAAAATATTTACATTTTAGTCCTTAAAGGGTGACCAATTCTCAAATTGAAATTTTTCATTCTTTTTAAGACCTTACTTGGCTTAACTCCTAAACACAGTTCATTTTCATACTAGCATACATATTCAGATACTGTTTTCGACTGATAACAGTATACTTACACTGGACCATTATCCAGATTTTGTCTGAACTGCGTATAGGGTTCTCTTAAAATTAGAAACTACTAACAGAGAATCATAATTCATAAATTTGCCTTTTACTATAAAAAGGTCTTTCATAGATAAATTATCGGATCTTTCAACCAAGAATTCGATAATTTCACCGATAAAACATAACACATTCATATTCATAGCATATAAACATTTCTAATTACAGACTTTGATTGTTCACAACAGAAATCAAAATGTGTAAACAAGCTAGTCATTACAATCTACCCTCCTTAAAAATTTTCGTCCTCGAAAATTACATCAAGTCGGGGTAGTTCTTTTTCATTTCTTCTTCTACTTCCCATGTTGCTTCCTCAATCTCATGATTTCGCCATAGAACCTTGACTAAAGGTATAACCTTGTGCCTTAGCACCTTTTCTTCTCGTGCCAAAATTCGAACCGGTTTTTCCTCATAAGTCAGGTCCTCATGAACCTCAATTGGTTCATGATCCAACACGTGTGAAGGATCCGAGATGTATTTCTTTAGCATCGACACATGGAATACATTGTGCACATATGCTAATTCTTGGGGCAAAACCAACTTATAGGCCACATTACCGACTCGTTCAAGTACTTCGTATGGCCCTATGTATCTCGGACTTAGTTTTCCTTTCTTCCCAAATCTCATGACTCCCTTGAATGGAGCAATCTTGAGGAAAACCAACTCTCCTACTTGGAATTCTAGAGGCCTTCTACGTTTGTCAGCATAATTCTTTTGTCGACTAAACGCAGTTTCCATCCGTCGACGTATGAGTTTTATGGCCTCGGTGGTTCTCCGTATAAAGTCCGTAGACACAAGTTCCTTCTCTCTTGTCTCGTACCAATGCACTGGAGATCTACATCTTCTCCCATAGAGAGCTTCATAAGGAGCCATTCCAATCGAAGCTTGGAAACTGTTGTTGTACGAGAATTCAATCAAAGGAAGCTTCTTATCCCAAGTTCCTTTGAAGTCCATCACACAGGCTCGTAGCATATCTTCTAGAGTCTGAATGGTTCTTTCTGATTGTCCATCCGTCTGTGGGTGAAAAGCTGTACTAAAAGTAAGCTTCGTACCCATTGCTTGATGTACACTTCTCCAGAATTTAGAAGTGAAACGACCATCACGATCTGAGATGATCGATTTTGGAATCCCATGGTAGCGTACAATCTGCGCGACGTACAGTTCCGCTAGTTGCTCCACAGAAAAGCTAAGCTTGATGGCCACGAAATGAGCGGATTTTGTTAATCGATCGACAATCACCCAAATAGCATCATTGCCGCTGGGAGTTCGGGGTAGACCAACCACGAAGTCCATCGTCACTTGGTCCCATTTCCATTCTGGAATGGAAATTTTCTGCAATTCTCCCCCGGGACGTTGATGTTCAGCCTTCACCTTTTGACACGTAAGGCATTTACTAACAAATGTGGCAATATCATTCTTCATTTTGGGCCACCAAAAACTTTCCTTTAAGTCTTTGTACATCTTTGTGGCTCCAGGATGGACGGAATATGGAGTCTCATGAGCTTCTTTCATGATCCGCTTCTTCAACTCGTCCTCATTAGGAATGCATAGTCTATTCTTCCTATAGAGTATGCCTCCATCAGACATGTTGAAATCTGATTCCTTTCCTTCTAAGACTTCGTTTCTCGTCCTAAGCAACGAGACATCTCCCTCTTGACGCTCCTTCATGCCATCCAAAATGGTAGGTTGGAAGGTTAGGGCAGCTAAACTTCCCGTAATAAGCTCTATTCCAGCTTCTACTAGCTCCTTCTGGAGAGACTCAGTTAATGACTGTATTGTCATCAACGAGGAAGACGACTTCCGACTAAGGGCATCGGCTACTTTGTTGGCCTTCCCAGGATGGTAACGGATGTCGATGTCGTAATCCTTCACCAGCTCGAGCCATCTTCTTTGCCTCATGTTAAGCTCCTTCTGTGTGAAGATATACTTTAAACTCTGATGATCCGTATAGACTTCACACTTAGCGCCGTAAAGATAGTGTCTCCAAATTTTGAGTGCAAACACTACCGCCGCAAGTTCCAAATCATGCGTCGGATAGTTCTTTTTGTGATCTTTAAGCTGTCGGGAAGCATACGCGATCACTTTTCCATTTTGCATGAGAACGGCTCCCAATCCTATCTTGGAAGCATCGCTATATATCACGAAGTTCCCTTCCTCTACAACTGGAATTGTGAGAATTGGAGCACTAGTCAGCTTATTCTTTAGCTCTTGAAAGTGTTCTTCACACTTAGAAGTCCATTCATACTTCTTTCCCTTCCGTGTAAGTGCGGTGAGTGGTGCCGCGGTCTTAGCAAATCCCTCGACGAAACGTCGATAGTAGCCTGCTAAGCCAAGGAAACTACGTACTTCGGTGACGTTTTTCGGAGCTGGCCATTTACTTACAGCTTCAATCTTGGCCGGATCTACAGATATGCCTTCTTTGGAAACCACATGTCCTAAGAAATGGACCTTCTCCAACCAAAATTCACACTTGGTGAATTTAGCATAAAGCTGGTTTTGCTTTAGAATCCGTAAGGCAATCCGTAGATGTTCCTCATGCTCCTCCTTAGATCTTGAATAAATTAAGATATCATCTATAAAGACAATAACAAACTTATCCAGATAGTCCTTGAATACTCGATTCATCAGATCCATAAAGGCAGCTGGAGCATTTGTCAACCCAAATGGCATTACGAGGAACTCGTAATGTCCATATCGCGTACGAAAGGCTGTCTTGGAAATATCTCCTTCCCTTATTCGAAGCTGATGATATCCCGATCGCAAGTCAATTTTCGAAAAAATTGAAACGCCTTTCAATTGATCGAACAAATCGTCGATCCTGGGTAATGGATACTTATTCTTGATAGTAATCTTATTTAATTCCCGATAGTCAATGCACATCCTAAAAGTGCCATCCTTCTTTTTAACAAACAAAACTGGGGCTCCCCATGGTGAATAGCTCTGACGGATGAATCCTCGATCCAGGAGCTCTTGCAACTGAAGTTGCAATTCCTTAAGTTCAGCGGGGCCATCCTATAAGGTGCCTTGGATACTGGTGCCGATCCAGGAAGCAATTCAATCTCAAAAGAGATCTCTCGCTCCGGTGGTAATCCTGGCAAGTCTTCAGGAAAAACTTCAATAAAATCCTTGACTATCGGTACTTCTTCCGGCTTGCTCTTGGTTTCTTGCGTCTTATCCACCATGTTGGCTAAAAATCCCATACATCCTTCTGCCAACAATTTCTTAGCCTTTAGCGCTGAAATGAGCATTTTCGGCTGTTTTGGAGTCGATCCTCTAAAAACGAACTCGTCGTCTCCAATTGGCTTGAACGTGACAATCCGACGTTGACAGTCTATAACCGCATTGTATTTCCCCAAGAAATCCATACCCAATATGACATCGTAGTCATATAGGTCAATGACGATCAAGTTGACATACATTTCCCTACCACATATAATTATTGGAACATGACGTATCCAATAATCAGACAACAAAATTTCCCCGGAGGGTAATGCAGTTCTGAAAGTCCTTTCTATTCTATCGCTTCCTCTACCTAGTTTCTTAGCAAACTTAGGTGACGTGAATGAATGCGTAGCTCCAGAATCAATTAACACATAAGCATCTTGTTGGGCAAAAGGAAGCTGACCTGTCACCACTGTGGATGGTCCAGCTTGAACATCCTCCTTAGTATAGGCATAAATGCGCCCTTGAGGTTCTGGAGCTTCAAGTCTGCCTTGGGAGATTTCAGGTCCTTCAAGCTTCATCTGTGCTGCATGCAGCTGATACCCCTGACTCCTTTGCTGGTTCTGCGAATTCTGGAAATTAGCATTGCAGTTCCTGGCATAGTGGCCTTCCTTGCCACATAGAAAGCAACGATTAGTTCCAAAACGACAATCTCCCGGGTGCTTCCTCCCACATTTCTGACAAGTGGGATTTATGCTGATATCAGGGGCATTCCTCTTCTGGGGAAAATTCTGTTGATTCCCCTGCCCCCTGCATTCCACTTCCGTTTCTGTTGATTATTGCCGTACTGCTTGTTGTTGCTGTGCTGACCAAAAGATCCTCCTTGTCCTTTTTGCTGCGGAGTTAGGCTTGGTTTTGCCTGAATTTGCTTAGTTTGGGCCTTCTCTTCTTTCTTTTCCTTAAAGAACTTAGCCCGTTGTTCTCTGTTCTGACCTACCCAATACTCAGCTCGAATCGCCCGGCTGACACATTCAGCAACAGTGATTGGTGGGTAGGGACCACTACTAATAATTACAGCCAAATCCGAGCGGAACATCCTCATCATCTTTCGTACTTTGTCCCTCTCGGAACCAATAAGATGAGGACAAAGACGTGCTAGTTGCTCAAACTTTTTCACAGCCTCAGCTACCGACAGATTACCCTGACGAAAATTGTTGAATTCGTCTTGTTGAGCTTCCATAACGTCAGTGTTGAAGTATTTTTCCTTAAATTCATCAACAAAGTCCTCCCAAGTCATTTGTGTCACATCTCGCCGAATTTGAACTGTTTCCCACCAGAGGCGAGCATCTTTTCGTAGCACAAAAGATGCACAGAGAACCTTCTCTTGATCATCAAGCCTGATGAAGTTCAGAATAACTTGGAGGTCAATCAACCAATTGTCGGCCTCAATTGGGTTTGTTGATCCTTCAAATTCCGGTGCCTTCATGCGCCGAAATCTGTCGTATAATTGTTCCGGAGTTCGAACCAGAGGTGCTAGCGGAACAGCCAAAGGCACAACAGGCACTTCAGGAGTTATAGGGTTTTCTGGAATTACCGGATTAGCATTAGGAATTTCCGGTGCAGCAGGCTGATTCACAGGTGCTGGTGGTACTCCGGCATCAGGAGGTCCCTGATTCTGTTGAGCCAATTGAGCTCTAAGCCCACCTATCTCTTGTTGTTGGGCTAACATTATCTGTCTTAGCTCATTCATCTGAGCCATAAGATCAACGTTTTGGGTCTGTGCCATTCTACGCTTGGGTGGCATGGTTCTACATAGAAAATTCATGAAATAAGCTCCTTGTTCAATAAAATCATGTCTTTTATATAGAACCATAATCTTAATTCCATATCATAATATAATCATGGAACATATCTGAATCCATCATAATCTTATTCATATCCACTTTAATACATGATTATAACATTTAGGAAGGCATAAAACTTTCCCATCATGTTCATATGTCACTTAGTTGCCACCACCAAGCGAAGGCACCATCCAACGTTATCCTCGTATCTAATATTGTTCTTATGTGGCAGAGTTCCACAAATACCACATATAACTTTCATAACATTGATCCGATTCCAAAGTGCGAGAGTTCCCAGCGTGACCATTGACGAGAGATGCTCACTACGCACACAGGATCTTAACTAATTCTAAGCATAAGAAAAATAACTTAACTTACTTGGGCCGTGGCGGAAATGATGTGAAGCAAGGTGAAGTAGGCTGGCAGGATACCGCTCTGATACCAAACTGTAACACCCCAACCTACGTAGGGCTGTTACCATACATACTTAAACTTTCATAATTGCTTAACTTACTTAGAAAATTGAACATAAATTTTTTTTTTTTTTTTTTTAACTTACATCCAAAACAGGGTTGCTTGTATAGAACGTATTATGCATACATAATTATTACAACTCGATTGAGTCTTGAAATTCTTATAACTTTGTATCACATAACTCACTTTAATATACATATATATTTAAACTTCATAAAACTTGCGGAAGATTTTGCGTAGTGGTATCCCACACCGCCCTTCACCCTCCGCATCATCCACCTAGCCCACCAATTTAAGCTGCAGGCCTCTTTCCTGCAGTATGAAATATACTGATGAGCTTTCGCTCAGCAAGTACAAACATAATCTCACAAAACTTAACAAATATCGTGCAACTTATGCATGAATCATTTATGAATCTTTTATGACCAGTTATTGACTTGAACTTATTATCTTGCTTAACATTTGGGCCCCTAGTGTACGTACCAAAGCGCGCAAGCCTCAGAACGTCAGGGTTTGCAAGACCCTTAATAGTTCTGGAAAACATGAACATAACCCTTCCCACATTAATGGAAGGTTGATTATCACTTTACCCTCACGCATCAACGAGAGGTTGATAATCACATACTTGAACTTGAACATACATGATCCTCCCTCATCAACGGGAGGTTGGTACGACACCTTACTTGTCTCGGTTTAGTCTTAGTCTCGTTATATTTCCAAGACTAAGAATCTTTACATGTGATCTTAATAGTCATGATGCACATGAGATTAGACATGGCATAACCATAAATTCATGGCATAACTTGACTTAGCATAGCTTTTCATAGCTTAACATGACTTATCGTGTCATAACATAGCATGACTGAGCATAACTTAGCATCATAACATGACATAACATATCATAACATTGCATGACATAGCATAACATGTAATCATATCATAACTTCGAAAATAGCTTACTACTTTCCATACTGCAGGTGAGGTTTGTACTTACCTCGATTTCTATGTCCACTAATGTGTCGCTCCAAATCCGGACACAATAGCAGGTTATCTCCTGCTATATTTAAGGACATAATTAAGAATTAAAAAAAAATGTTGGGGGATCTAACCAACATTCCATCATAACCCTAGTTATTAACTTATCTTAGTACAAGAGTATCAAAACACAGTATAAACTTTAAAACTTTACTATTTTATTTAAAACCCTTGAATTCTGAAAATTATATTTGAAATCAGTCCTTGAATTGATTCTTTTCTAACAAATCTGTTTCGAATTTGAAAATATTTCCTTCATGAAAGTTGTAGACCTTGAAGGTTCCTACAACTTCTGTTTTAAACTTAAAACCCAAATCTGACTTTAACTCACTTGTTTCTGCTTTTGAAAATTTTTCGACCATTTTCATTAATCCTAATTTGGTCTCGGGTTTTTGTAAAAATGAAGGTCTTAGAGGCCTTATTTTCAAAAACTGTCCGCGTTGGCCCCTAGGATTTTCCCTTCTCTACAACTTTGTAGTTTTAACTTTTTCATGATTCGGCCTCTATAGGCCTCGAAATTCGCTTTTAAAATTACTGTCCAGTTTGACCCGAAACTGGCAGTTTTCGGTTCGTTGAGTTTTACGTAATCTAACGTGCACACTACCTCAAACGGATTCCCCGTGAGCCTATTTCAAACATGCATGCGTTACCTAAACATTTCATAAACATACAATCAGATCTTACACATATGATTTTTGTAAAACAAAAATCTTAAACTTGCATAACATTCTATTTCGAACTAACATATCGAAACCGAAAATTATCAACTACACATAAAGCATAGTGCTTGAATTTGCTTTTCATAAACTCATGCTTATATATAACATCACACTCACAATCTTCTTATCAAAAACGTGAATAAAAACTAGAGGTTAAAGAGTTTACCTCAAGCTTCACAAAACAAATTCTTGCTTAGGTTTTGGAGGTTTTCTTTTTTACTAAACCAACACCAACCGAAACTGATTTCACTCACACTTTTGTTCGGCTTTTAAGTGGTAAGAGAGATGCTTGATGGCTAAGAGGTGGACGGAAAGAAACCTACAGATTTGCCTTCATCTATTTATAGATGAATTTTTTGTTCTTTCCTTGCTAATTAGTCCCTCAAACATCTTCATTTTGCACACAACACCTTGTGTGTTGGCCGGCCATCCTTGGCCTTAAAGATTGAGTAAGCATAGCTAAGGTGACTTATTCACCAAAGCTACTATGCTATGTGGCACGGTTTCAAGATGGCTGACCATTAGGTGATGAGGTGCCAAGGTCTTAGCTATTCTAGGAGGCAAAACTTGATTGGTTAATGCCTAAACCAAGCCATGGTGTGTCTTGCATCCATTGGCCGGTTTTGTTGTGTTGTTTGGTGCTGCTGAAGCATGCCGTGGCTGGCCAATGAAGAATGCTAAGTGGATAACTCATTAAGGCTAAGAGGTTTAGTCATCAAAGCTAGAAGTTTGATGTGTTCCATCCTTGTAATGGCCGGCCATATGTGGCAATACATGCTTAATTACTAGCTTAGTAAGCAAAGCTATAAGCTTGCTTCATCCAAACACTTGTCATTCTCTCAAAACTTTTGAGAAATTGATAACTCTAAGCTGCAGATATTATTTACTCAATAATCTCATGTGGTGGCCGGCCTTGGAAAGTAAAAAAAATGGAAGCAAATAGTTAGACTAACTAAATTAACAAACCTAGTTTACTTCCTTAGTTTTAACATAACTATGGTAACTAAATTTTGTAACCAATCCTTGGCTTAGTTGAATTTGAATGCTTAGTAAGAAAAATCTATCATAATTTTTCTTGCAATTCATCATAAGGTGGCCGGCCATACATTGCTAAATGTGAAGATTGCAAGATGCAATCTAGCTTAGTAAGCAAAACTACCTTGCTTAATAGGCAAAGCTAAAATTGTGAAGTGCCAATTTCAAATGAACTTCATATTTTTTCATACTTTGCCTATTGGTTCTTAAGAGCAAAACATCAGCTCATTAACCCTTAATGTGGCCGGTTCCCTTAAGTACAGGTGTAGGCAAATGATTGGTCAATTTTGAACCAATCAAAACCTAACTTGATTCCTTGGTTTCCAACTAGGTTAACCAAATTTAAAAATCATCATAAGCTAAATTGAACTAGGAAATCTAACTAGAAAAATCCATAGTTCCATAACTTTACAAATTTATCTATCGAACCACAATTTTCTCTAAATTACACTTTGACCCCTAAAGGTAAAATATTTGCACTTTAGTCCCTGTAAGGTGGCCGACTATGGTGATAGCATTTGGCCTCCAATTCTTGCTTCATCAATCACCTAACACTATCTTAACTTTCTTAAAATCCATAACCATTCATTTTTCTTAAAATTACATATTTGCCCCTAAAGACAAAATATTTACATTTTAGTCCTTAAAGGGTGACCAATTCTCAAATTGAAATTTTTCATTCTTTTTAAGACCTTACTTGGCTTAACTCCTAAACACAGTTCATTTTCATACTAGCATACATATTCAGATACTGTTTTCGACTGATAACAGTATACTTACACTGGACCATTATCCAGATTTTGTCTGAACTGCGTATAGGGTTCTCTTAAAATTAGAAACTACTAACAGAGAATCATAATTCATAAATTTGCCTTTTACTATAAAAAGGTCTTTCATAGATAAATTATCGGATCTTTCAACCAAGAATTCGATAATTTCACCGATAAAACATAACACATTCATATTCATAGCATATAAACATTTCTAATTACAGACTTTGATTGTTCACAACAGAAATCAAAATGTGTAAACAAGCTAGTCATTACACGTTCACTGTCAATAAATTATCTCAGTTTATGCATTGGCCAATAACCGGTTACTGGGCTGCAGTCAAAAGATTATTGCGGTATCTTCAGGGAACTATAGCTCACGGCCTCCATCTTCAAAAGAATTCGCCTTATCACTTCATGCATTTTCTGATGCAGATTGAGCCGGTAATGTTGATGATCGCACCTCTACCGATGCCTATGTTGTTTTCCTTGAATCCAATGCAATTTCGTGGAACTCCAGAAAACAGCAATCTGTCGCCCGATCTTTCACTGAGCCTGAATATCGTGTGGTTGCTTCCACAGCAGCTAAACTAACATGGATTCAATCTCTTCTACATGAGTTAGGTGTCATTCCTATGGCTACACCAACCATCTATTGCGACAACGTTGGCACAACTTATCTATTTGTCAATCCTGTTTTTCACTCTCGCATGAAACACATTGCAATTGACTTTCATTTGGTTCGTGATAAGGTCTAGCATGGTCAACTACGAGTCTCTCATGTCAACTACAGATCAACTTGCCAATGCCTTGACAAAGCCATTATCACGTCAACATTTACAAGATCTACGTGTCAAGATTGGCATTCTCTCGGGGAGCTTCATCTTGATTAGGCATAATAGCGAAAGTCAACTAAAATTAAAAAAAAGTGAAATATGGGATTGTAATTAATATGTAAATATTGTGCCTTAGTTTGTTTCCTTTTTCTAACTATTTCCTTTCGTGGAATTGTTAGACGTCATTATATATTGTACATATTCTCCATCAATGATTTTTGAAAAAACCATTTATAAATTTTATATTCTTCTCACTTTTTATCAAATGATCTAATCCAACGTATATGAAAACACACTAACTAAAAATTAAAAATTATCATATAATCCCTACTTTATCCCCACTAAAAACAAAAAAATTCTCACATAACCCCCATTAATATTAATTCGATAAAAAAATTTATACTTTTACTATTTGTCCTCACTAAAATTAAAAATCCTCATATAAACCCATTAAAATTAAAAGTTCTCACATAATCCCCACTAAAATTTATTTTATCTTGAAAAAAAAAAATAATGTATGGCCCCACTGAAAAATATTCTTGGCTCCCATATGTGCTTATGAACTTCGAAAAAAACTGCCACCATTTAATGCCTGGACAACACTGTTGGACACTTCAAATTCAAAGACCTGTACATATACGTGCATATATAAACTTTCTTATGTGTATTGTTTCAAGTACCATAAACAGAGAAACAACTTCCAAGTTCTCTACTCTTTGAAAAGCTGTCTTAAGTAGCAAGAATACAAAACCACAAGTTTTTGAACGAAAATTAACGATTAATTACAAAGCTACCATCCAGACAAGAAACCATAACAGAACAATTTTCAACCTCCGGCGCCTCGAAAAAGGCAGCACAGAACAAGGATTCAAGTTCACATTATCAAACTTCACTCACAAACCTGGTGAACTGCATGTTAGTTCATCTTAGTTTATTTTTACTCTATAGATAATGTCTCCAGAGATGGTGAAAGCCAGCGCAAGGATTGCTCCAATTCAGATTCTTTCTGTAATTTGAACCACGTCTTTACCTTGAGATGCTTCAGATTAGGCAAGGGGGAGGAGCGGATGAGCTTTCTTAAGTTTTCGGGAAATATTAGACCCTCCACAACAAAAGGAAAAAGGCAAGAAAAAAATAAAAAGTTAATTAGGACCATGTTTGATAAAAACACAACCAAATAATAGATGAATGAAAACGTGAAAATAAGTGAACTAGCTAATTGAGCTTGTATAAATGGTAGATACCTGTTCTGAGTGGAGATTGAAGCTCATACTCTTGAAGCAATCGAGACATGAGAGAAAATTTAATAAATTGACGTGCCATTCCATACTATGACCATTCTCATATGAATTGAAGGTGATATTGGCTTCCAACAGATTTGGCGAGTTCATAACAATTTGTAACAATGCATCATCGCCGATGTAACCAAAGGAAACAAGATTAGGTGCATCAATTGAAATCTGAGATTTCACTTCCGACGACTCTTGTAGTTTCACCAAAACCAAGACTTTGAGATACTGATGTCGTATGTCAACCAGGTCGTATCCTTTTAAAGTAAGACTCTCAAGAAGTGGAAATCCTGAAATGAAGTTTTGAAACCTTTCATCACAAATAAAATAACCACCATCCACTGAGAGATGAGTAAGTTTCTTGCAAGAAGCAAAATCAAAGTTGCAGGAGGTAACACCAAGATACATAAGTAATTCAAGATTTCTAGCGTCTACTTGGATTCCGTCCCAAGCACCCTCTATATGCAAGAACTTAAGGTTTGAACTTGAAATTTGAAGATCGGACGAGGAAAACAGCTCATCCACTATTAAAAGTTTTTCGAGGGAGGGGCAACCCAAAATTAGATTATGCAGTACTTCAGCTTCCACATCAACAGACATTAAAGACATAGATTTCAAACAAGGAAGGTTTACTTGAGAACAATCCTGCAAATCCAGGTAGCCCAAGTTTAGGATCGTCAATGATGTTAAATTAAGTGCAACCGGAGGCAAACAGTATGGTCTTCCTCCCCTAGAATAAAAATTTTCCATCTCGACATGCAATTCCTTAAGATGGGGTTGAGCCACAAAACTTAACCACCTATCCACTTGAGAACTTTCCACACGACAATGGGAAATATCAAGTTCAAACCTAGTTATAACTGAAGTTGTATTCCCTCGTATACCCATCAGGCGGTGCTTTAAACATTGCTCCACAAAATTGAAGAACAACTCTTCTTTAATTTGATTATCATTGAATTTTAAAGCGGGAATTGAGTACCACATTCGTCTCCAACACCTGGACAGGAGGCTCATCCGAACGGCATAAATGGTAGGCAGAAAAGAGAGAATGTGATGGATAACATGATCAGGGAGTTGTGATATCAGATCTGCAGCCATGAATTTCGCTGCTTTATGCACCTTTCTTCCTTGGCCATTTCTGAACATTTCGCAATGACGTAGAATATGCAGTTTACAAAGTATACCAAATCACAAAAAGACTTCAAAAGGGCAAATTAACCGCCATATTCCTTTTTTTTTTTTTTTTCTTAAATGCCATTTGTTCAATTAAATATTTAAAAACTGCTTATTTACCAAAATTTTCCAGACAGTTTTTAAAACCCATAATAAAAATAAATTCAATTTTTTGAAAACTTTCATTTTCTAATTTTACAAAATTTCGTTCATTTACCGCAGATCCCAATAAAGTCACCTCAAATGGAATCAACTTAACTTTTGAAAAAAAAAAAAAAAAAAAAAAAAAACCCGAAACAAGGGATATTCAATCAAGTACTTCATATAATAAAATGTTTTCAGAAAATAAAATCTTTTCAATACACAAAGATAGAGAAGAGTAAAACTTTGTCTCACTTATTCCAACATTTTAGCAAACCAGAAACTATTTACTAAAATATTTCTACGCTCTGCAGTTTGCTAAAATATTTCTACGGTCTCTTCTTCTTCTTCCTTCTTCGTCGAATACTCTGCTGTGGCTTTCTCAAAGGTAAATTTATTTTCTACGGTCTAATATTTCTACGGTCGAATATTTCCTTCTTCGTCGAATATTTCCTTCTTCTTCTTCCTTCTTCGTCGAATATTTCTACGGTCTATTAGTTATGGTCATTTGAAAAAGAGACTGTTAGGTTTACTCCTTATCCTACGAATCATACAATGTTATTGGAAATATGAAAAAAGTATGCTTATGGTTAGGTACTTCTATTCGTTTTGTTTCTTTAATTTTTCAATGGATTTCAGCTTTGGAAGGAATTTAAACCTTATGAAGATATGCTAAGACTCAAATTTTGTAGACTAATTCACCCAAAAGAATTATAGACTCAAATACTCTTTTTTCCATCTTCTTTTTAGAAAAATTAGGATGTCAAATTAAAATAGTAAATTATCACTAATAGATTGATATAAAAGTAAGAATATCTTTCACTCTTTCAAGATGATTACAGATTCGATACTTAGTGATTCGAATATAAATTATCAGATCAATATATTATATAACGTTGGATCTATTAATATAATTTATATGATAATTTAGTTCCATCTTTTAAGTATAATTGGGTAAGGCTATATTTTTTCGTTTATTGATCGGTTTTAGGATGGAAGTGAGATAAAGTCAATAATATATATATATATATATATTTTTTTTTTTCTATTAGAAAAGAAAAACATATTATAGTAAATTTTGAATAAGAGTGATGTCTAGCATGTAAAAGGCACTGACAACGAGTAAGTATACACTCGCAGTGATGTTATATAGCATGTAAAAGGCAATGACTACGAGCAAGCATATACAATCGCCAACATACACGTGTACATATATGTCTAACAACGTATGTATAAACTACAAAGTCTTTTACGTTTTTTTTTTTTTTTTTAAATCAGAACAATCGTTTTCATTAAAAGTAAATAAACTGGCCAGTTTCAAAAAAAATAAAAAAATAATAAAATTTTACATCTTATAATGTAGTCAAATATTGTGAAATATAGACCTTTTTGATATAGTTTTTTGAAAGATGCTTTTAGTTTCTTAGATCTCAAAGCAGTTTATGAAAGTGTTTGAATGATTTATCAGAATAGTTTCCCGTCTTCAGAAGTGATTTCTATCAAAGTCAAAAAAATGTGACTTCTACTAAAAGCTTTTTTAAGTAGATATTAAAACTTGTAACAAAATTTAAATTAGACATTCTATATTTGATTTTAATATTTTTATTATTAATTAGAAAACTTTAAATATCATTTTGACCTTAAAAGCTCTTTGATTCCAAACACTTACAAAAAAAATTACATTTTTTTTTCTATTCTTTTAGTTAAAAGGAAAAGTAAAAACTCTATTAAACGAGTCCTATATAAAGTCATGCTCCTCCAACCACCATGCCCATCTACTTTCGTAGATGTCTGCACTTGACCAAGGTTGTTATACTTCAAATACGGATGGCAATATAAACATTAGATTAACTACAAGTATCCAATAGAAAAAAAAAAAAAAAAAAAAAAAAAAGAATGTTGAACGATATAATTTGATCTTCCGTTTCATATTTCAGTATATACATCTTCTTCTAATATGTTTGTATTACATAGTATTGCTTAAACAAAAATATTATAGTATAATATGTGATCACCATTATTTTCACATGCATTTGCTTTCTCATCTCGTGATTTCTTTAATTTCGTCTCGTCCTTCACAACTATTCAATCATTTCCAGATTAATTAAAATAGTGTTTATAAATTGAAAAAAAAAAAAAAAAAAAAAAAGCCATATGGTTTGCTTGCGGTTTATTCTATTGATCATAATTCCAAAGGGATTATATTATATTCAAACTATATTCACATCCAATCCAAAAACTAAAGATATTTTCTCTTCAACAAAAATATTATTGATATGTTGTAATATATTTTAGTGCGTTATGAATTAAACTTTTTTATTTTATTTTATTCAATCATATCATAATACCTAAGTTTGTTATATGTATACATACATACATATATATATATATATATATTGACAGCTAAGCGTCATTATTTCAATCACATCGCATTGGACTCGGTCCAAATTAGTTAATCAAGTATGAATCACGTGTCCAAATTTATAATATAACATTATAAATTAATAATGCGGGTAAGAAGTTAATTAAAAACTACGTGATCTTTGCGTTCTATAAGCAGAGTATCATGGTTATTAACGACCTGGACAAAACTATATATATATATATAGAGAGAGAGAGAGAGAGGGAAAACTGTAGAGAAAGAGAGAGAGAGAGAGATCAGTGACAATGGAAAATGAAGAAGTGGCAACAGAAGCTGGTTGTGCACCAGTGACTTCTGAAAGAAAGGTCCGAATTGACTTGGAAACTTCACTTGCCAAGCCTTGTAAGTAGAAGTACTCTATATATATATATATATATATATATATATTACTTCTTAATTATCCCAAGAAGGCTATTGTGTTTTTACTATAAAAAAAAAAAAAAAAAACCCTAACTCGAATCCATTTTCATCGGAAAATAACTTGTAGTTACGAGATATTACCGTCAACTTGCCAACGAACTTGTATTTTCGTCGGCAAAAAATTATATTGTAATGCGTATGTGTGTGTGTATATATTTATAGTAGTGCGTAGTAGTGATAAGAGTAATTTAATTAATATGTGGTAGTGGGTGCCAATTGATCAGATATGCGAAGAGCAGTTGATTCAAGCCATCCAAAGGGAACACCAGGCCACTCTCACAACAACATGAGTGTTCTGCAGCAGCACGCTGCGTTTTTTGACCAGGACAACAATGGAATCGTTTATCCATGGGAATCTTACACCGGTATAATACCTCTCTGCGTCTCTCAGACTTTTTCCTTATATCACCAAATTTTAAAAACATTCTCAATTTATCTTCTGAATCATGAATTAGTCACTCTTAATTTCTTCCTAGTTAAAAATGATTGAACTAATTATTTTATATTATGATATATATATATATATATATTTATATGCATGTATAAAGATAATGTTTAAAGTTCACAGAATTAGTAGGAATGACTTTAAATTGTTATTTTTAACTTTTAATATAAATATAGTGATTAACTATGAATATATAATCTATATGAGAAAATAAAAATTGTTCTAATTTTCTTTTTCTTTTTGAATTAGTGATTTACTATCATATATATATTTGTTCCTTTAATACACACAGATATATATCATATATATATATATATATCTGTGTGTGTATTAAATAGTCATTCTGGTTTACCGTTGCCATTTATATTTCAGGAATGCGTGCTGTTGGTCTCAATCCTATTGCATCATTCTTTTTAGCCATGCTTATCAATTCGTCACTCAGTTATTCAACTCTTCCTGTAAGTTGATATTATTATTATTATTAATTACTGGTAATATATTGAAGAACATCCATATGTCTTATAAAGGCAGACATGTCACTGTCCATTCTCAAATATTACAAATTTGTTTGAACAACCACCTGGATATCTGTACACAGGGGGGGAAAAAATACCCACCAACTATATCCGCTTTTTTTTTTTTTTTTTTTTTAAGTTATTAGTTTAAGCACGCCGAAAATCTTTTAATAATACGTATAATGTGTAAATTATATAGGATAATATATCACATGAAAAATATTAAATATATAAATGTTGTGATATATTTAAAAATAATTTGTTTTAATAGAGACAGAGGAACATACGAAAGAGGAAAACAAGGGAAAAAAAAAAAAAAAAAGGTACATGTGATTATTAAATAGGGAAGATAAAAATATTGTAGAAGTTCTATAATATTTTACATTACTAAAGATGAGAGAGAGAGATTTAGAGGTAAATATATATATATTTTTTTAGTTTTCTAATAAATAGTTGAAGTTTTTAAAAATTAATTAAAAATATATTTTTTTAAATAATCAATCAAATTTTTTAAATGATATTGATTGATAATATAATATTATTAATTTCATAAATTAATACTTGATTATATTCAAGAATTGATTGATCTTAACATTAATACCAATTTTAGTGATTGACCAAATCCAAAAAGAAAAAAGAAAAAGAACGACAGACATCTATTTCCTTACATAAAAGAAGTTTTGGTCATCCATTATATTAAATAACAAAAATAGGTGATCCAACTTAATCCAAATAAAAAAAAAGTAAAAAAATGTTGCAGACAACGTTAAAAAAATTTAAATAAAAAATATCAAAAAAAGATAATGATATGAATTGGGGCCGACAAACCAGTCACCTGATCAAGTACCTATTATAACTCTTTGGAAGACTAAAATATAGGCATAGAAGTTGCTTCTAGTTAGTGTATACAAAGAAAACGTAATTTGAAAAAAAAAAAAAAAAAAAAAAAAAAAGGAGGACGAAATTATTGTATAAAAACCGTTGGCACTCATTTCACTACATAAAAAGAAATTTAGTCATTTATTAAATTAGGTAATTAAAATTAGTTACATAACTTAATTTTAAAAAAAAATAGTGAAAAAAGGTTGCAGACAACGTTAAAAAAATTAAATATAAAATATAAAAAAAAAAAAAAAAAGAGAATGATATGGCATGTGGTCCACATCTCAGTCACTTCAAGTACCTATTATAACTCTTTAAAAGAATAAAATATAGGTATAGAGGTTGCTTTTCGTTAGACTATGCATCGAAAACATAGTTAAAGAAACGAATACATGTTGAACCCAAAAGCAAGTGAAGAAAAAAAAAAAAAAAAAAGGGAGAAAAAAAAACTAAAGTAACACGTGACAACAAAATAAGAGAGGACGAAATTATTGTTTAAATACCATTCGCAGTTTTAATAATATTAATGATTATTGTTATTTTATTTTACAGATTATTATCATGAAAGGATGAATGATCATAGATAATCTCGTACCTAAGTTTCAAATTTCTTAAATTTGTTAATTTATGCTTCTTATTCTTAATTAAGTTCCCAAAGCTCAAGAAAACTCATTTGCTTATCGTAATTAATATTCCCAATTAATTTAATTATGAAAATGAACACTTCAAACTTCAAAGTTGGAAATTATAATTTGCCTATTTTTCAGGGATGGTTACCAAATCCTTTGTTCCCTGTGTACATTGCCAACATTCATCGAGCCAAGCACGGCAGCGATTCTGGAGTATATGACACAGAAGGAAGGTAATTAAGCACGAATCTGAGATCTAAGACCCTGAATATTTCTTTCAGTTTGCTGAGCTAATCCCATGGGGCATAATTAAGTATACATGTATGTGCTGCCTTTAATTAGATGTAATGATTCCAGGTTTGTGCCAATAAATCTGGAGAACATCTTCAGCAAGTATGCTCGCACAAAAACTAACAAATTGTCACTAAAAGAGATCTGGGTTATGACTCAAGCCAATCGATTTCCATTTGACATCTTTGGATGGTATATAAAAATATTAAATTTATGGATTATTATATATTATTATCATTATTTTTTGAATCATTTGAGAGTTTTTCGTTTTTAGACATATACACACATATATATACATAGATATACACTTGGATGTGGGTGCGTTTGTATAATTTGGGTGTTGGTTATTGCAGGCTGGCGAGTAAAGTGGAGTGGCTAAGTTTGTATGCTATTGCCAAGGATGAGGAGGGTTTTCTGTCTAAAGAAGCTGTATGGCGACTTTTTGACGGAAGTTTGTTCGAGTATTTGGCTGCCATGAATTCTGGTGGTCCAGCTAAAATGAACTAATATGTATATATATATAGGTATTTATATATATAGGTGTATTTAAATACGTGTATATTTATGATCAATAATGCTCTTGCAACTGCCTACTATGCATTGTACGAACTTTTTTCCCCCCTGGTTTCTACAAAGTCCGAGACTAATTAGTTGTGCTATTTAAATTCGTTACTTTTTTTTTATATACGTATGTTTAATTACAAGAACTATGTCAATGTCCAAAAACGGAAATTTTTACGAAAATACTCTCGAGCTTAGAAAGAATTTAAAAAAAAAAAAAGGGAACTTAAAAAATAAAATAAAATCGTATGTCACTCTAGGAAAAGGGTTACTACAAAACTCATATTCACATATGAAATGATTGATCTCCAATGGTATTGGTCTTGAAGACTGCTTTTGAATTCTTAAAGAATTTAACCAATATAAAATATATCTCGAATTCTTATACGAAAACAGTGTAATTCCTACTTGATGCTTTGGCAATTTATGAAAAAAAAAAGTTAGTTAATCATTAGTGAATATGAGATATTAAGTTGTAATTAACAAGTTCTTATAAAAAAAAATAAATCACAGTGTGTGACTCTACTTATTATAAAAAAATGCAAACATTTTCAAGTTTCGAGTTTATTAGGAACTCTTACACAAATCCCTAGTTAAATTAACAAACTATAAGAAACAACACAAACTATTCGTTATTTGCAAATAGGATCAGTTTTGTTCTCTTTGTTTGCAGAGAAGAAATATAAAAAGGTAGTATTTTAATTTCTTAATCAACAAATTTTAGAAGATTTTTACCATGTCTTTCGATATTCACAAAGAAGATTAATTGGATAAGGTCAATCTTAAGAAAATTTGTTCCGTCTTTGCTAAACTTTATGAGCTCTCTACTTTGATTAATTAAAGTATATGAATATGGGTACAAGAATTTCTTACGTTTCAAACATTCTACTTAAATATATATATATATATATATATTAATTTGGGAGGGATGGGAATTCAAACTCTGCATCTTAAAGTAGAGTCAGGTGTAATATTACTACTGAATTATGCCTGCAATCACAAATATACCTAAATAATTTGTCAAGACTATTTTGTACATTTAGTACACTTAAAAATAAAAATAAAAATGAGCCAATAACAAAGCATGTTTAACAAAAGATCTTACCTCTTGGTTAGCTTATGTGGTTGTGGCAGATTTGGCCACTTAATGAAAGTTACAGTTTGATTCTAAAAAAAAAAAAAAAAAAAAAAAATCTTGAATTTTATGTTTTGTTAAATGTTTAGAATATGGTATAGAACTTTTTCTCAAGAAAAAAAGCATTTTTGAAGAAATAATTTGATCAAATTAAGGATATTTTTGTCTTTTCTCCTTTCTTTTTTTTTTTTTTCCACAAAGTGTTAGAGAGATAAAATTGAAATAAGTTTTTAATATTAGGCAGATGAATTCTTTCCGTTTGAGATACAAGGCAATCCGTTATGATAAGTTTCTACTAATGGAAATTTTCTAACTGATGGGTTTTCCACCCATAAGAAAATAAGTTTACTATTTTATGCGAAAAGACAAGTTTTTCCAAACAGGAGAAGTTTTTACTGTGTTTATCTTTTATTTGTGGCCATTTCTATGGACCAGCACCCTTTTTGGGGGGTCCAGCTCAGTCCCCACGTGGCCTTTACTGAGCGTAGGCCGTTGAGTCAATTTAACGGGGTTTTGCCGGCTGTGAGAAAAGGGTGAGAGTAAGATGAAGAATTAAAGGGCATGTGGGTAAAATCACACAATAAAGTTGTTGGAAAGTGGGTGTGGGTGTGTTTGTATAATTCGTGTATATTTATGATCAATAATTTGCTCTTGCAACGGCCTACTATGTATTGTACGAACTTTTTTTCCCCCCCTGGTTTCTACAATAAGTCCGAGACTAATTAGTTGTGCTATTTAAATTCGTTACTTCTTTTATATACGTATGTTTAATTACAAGAACTATATCAATGTCCAAAAACGGAAATTTTTACGAAAATACTCTCGAGCTTAGAAAGAATTATAAAAAAAAAAAAAAAAAAAGGGAACTTAAAAAATAAAATAAAATCGAATCTCACTATTGGAAAAGGGGAACTACAAAACTCATATTCACATATGGAATGATTGATCCCCAATGGTATTGATCTTGAAGACTGCTTTTGAATTCTTAAAGAATTTAACCAATATAAAATATATCTTGAATTCTTATACGAAAACAGTGTAATTCCTGCTTGATGCTTTGACAATTTATGAAAAAAAAAAAGCATTTAATCATTAGTGAATATGAGATTTTAAGTTGTAATTAACACCCACTAATTATAAAAAAATGAAAACATTTTCAAGTTTCGAGTTTATTAGGAACTCTTATACAAATCCCTAGCTAAATTAACAAACTATAAGAAACAACACTAGCTATTCGTTATTTGCAAATACTATCAGTTTTGTTCTCTTTGTTTTCAGAGAAGAAAAGATAAAATGGTAATATTTTAATTTCTTAAGCAACAACTTTTAGAAGATTTTTACCATATCTTTTCATACAAAGAAGATTAATTGGATAAGGTCAATCTTAAGAAAATTTGTTCCGTCTTTCCTAAACTTAACGAGCTCTCTACTTTGATTAATTAAAGAATATGAATATAGGTACAATAATTTCTTACATTTAAAACATTCTATTGGTAGAATAATAATAATAATAATAATAATAATAATAATTATTATTATTATTATTATTATTATTATTATTTGCTAAAAATCTATTTATGTAGAAATTATTTTGCGAAAGTTACTGGAAGTTTGAAAAGTATGAAAATCTAACTTCTTTGAAGTTAGAAGTATTTAATCAAGGCCATCTGTTACTAATGAATGATGTTGAACTTAGAACCTTTCCTATCTAAATCACATGCTGAAAGAATCGAAAAGGAAAGACCAACCAGGAGACGTCATGTGTGACGTAATCAGCCTCCCTACGTAAACCCTTACGTCAGCATCATAAGCATTATGGGAATTTCTTGCGTTTGGAACATCAATATAATGTGCTTTTGTATGCAAATCTAATTGCTGAGAAAATTCCATTTACGTACAGTCTCTGTTTATTTAATGGAATGGCTAAGTTTGTACGCTATTGCCAAGGATGAAGACGGTTTTCTGTCTAAAGAAGCTGTAAGGCGACTTTTTGACGGAAGTTTGTTCCAGTAATAGGCTGCCAAGAATTCTGGTGGTCCAACTAAAATGGACTAATATATATATATATATATATATATAGGTGTATTTAAACACGTGTATATTTATGATCAATAATGCTCTTGCAACCGCTTACTATGGTATTGTACGAACTTTTTTTTTCCCCCCCTGCTTTCTACAATGAGTCCAAGACTATTGATAGTTTGAAAAGTACGTAAATCTAACTTCAAATGAAGTTCGAAGTATTTAATCAAGGCCACCTATTAACAATAAATGATGTTGAACGTAATGTTAGAACAATTATATAGAGAGGAAGCATAACGACAAATAAGTAAATTGAAATTGATTATAACATAAAATAATTACAATGAAATTCAACCTTAACCCGAAAAGAGGAAGGCAAACGAAAGTAAAATATCGAGACACGTGAACCACGCTTTCCTTAAAATAGATTCGTTCCCTCCGGTAAGTGCTTGAGATTCAATGGACGTCTATCTCCCAGGATACAATGACGAACAAGCAGTAGTCTAGCACGATCGACGAAAAACTACTTCCGGCGAACTTGAAACGTAATCTTTCCTCTATCACCAAAATTTCAAAACCAAACTCGACCATTAAAACGAAGAACGAAAGAAAAGAAAAGAACAGAAAGACAACTAATGCTCTAGTGCTCTCGGATTGTGTCTTAAGGGGTTCTTCTCATGCATGAGGGCGCCTCCTTTTATAGGCACAAGCCTTGGGTGTTCTAAAAAACTGAAATTAATAGGTTTTAATTCAGATTTATTGCTGCCCATTAATCTTGGAATGTGAATGTTGGAAGATGAACAATTTCCGGATTGATTGACTCTCGGAATCATGTGTTGGAGAGAAAAAAAAATCCAAAACAAAGCCCGCGCAACTCCAAGCTTGACGGACTGGTATTCGCGTCGCCCACGTCGTGCGAGCACACACATTGGGCCCCTAACACACCGGGGTTGTGATTTGCACCTCCCCCTGCGCGTGAGAGAGCATCTTGGGTTCACAATCTTACCCAAGTTCAAAAGTGCAAATCCTTATAAAGTCCATCTCCTTTTCATGCTTAAGCAATGTGGGACTCCACATTTATAAGCTAAAACTTCTTATTCCATTGGGTACACTTTGAGTATCAATTTCTTATTCACCCAAATACCATTTTGAGCGTATGAATATATGATTTCGATCTCCTTGTGATGGAGAACGCAAATCCACCAAGACCCGTTAATTCTATTAAGTGGGTCCCACTCAAATTTGGACCTCAAAATGGTTAAAAAACCATTTTTCCAACAATCCCCCACATGAATGAAAATTGACCAACGACAAGGGAAAACACAACACGGTGATAGAGTTCTACGGTTAACATCTGCATAGGATAGGTAGGCGTTAACCCTTGAACCTTCCCTTGTGACAATATACTTATTTTACTGGCTGATCAGTAGACGCGTTGTCCTTGAACTGTTCTGCCGTTTGTGTAAATGATAGTATACCTCACACAAATGTTTTCCTGACATAGTTTCAGTTCTCATAGTTATGTCCATTTTGGCCGTGGACATCGTCCTGGTTCTACAAGAGTTTTTAAAGAATTGAGCCCTAGCAATTCTTCTTTGAAGCGGCCCCACTTCTCTCTCACATAGGTGATTTCTTAATCAAAAGTATCCCGTATTACTCCGCTCGGATTCCCGATGCATAAGAATTATTAAAAACATAACTTAACCTTTCTCGTACGGGTGTCACTGTTTTCATCACAGGAATGAGCTGGAGGGTAACCCCCACAGTGATCCTACTCGGTCTATACAGTTTAGTTATCCCATTGAACCTGGATCTTAGGATCTCCAGTCAACTAGGTTGGGTTTCCACTGTTTCGACTTATTATTTCGTGGGCTTAAGTCCCATTCCCCTTGATAATTTCTCAACTAGATCTCTATTCAACCCTTTGGTTAACGGATCCGCAATATTTTCTTTTGACTTTACATAGTCAATTGTTATAATTCCAGTTGAGATTAATTATCTAATGGTATTGTGTCGACGACGTATATGTCTTGACTTATCATTATACATGATATTCTGTGCCCTACCAATAGCAGATTGACTATCACTATGTATACATATTGTAGGCACAGGTTTTGGCCATTATGGAATATCTTCTAAGAACTGGCGTAGCCATTCAGCCTCTTCGCCGCTTTTATCTAGAGCAACAAACTCAGATTCCATCGTGAATCTGGTTATTACTGTCTGCTTAGAAGATTTCCACGATACTGCTGCACCTCCCAAAGTGAATACATATCCACTAGTGGCCTTAGAATCCTGTATATCAGATATCCAACTTGGATCTGAATATCCTTCAAGAACAGCAGGATATCTAGTATAGTGCAGCCCATAGTCATGAGTATAACGTAAGTACCTGAGTACTCTAATAATTACTTTCCAGTGTTTAGCCCCTGGATTAATCGTGAACCTGCTTAAACAACTCACAGCAAAAGCAATATCTGGTCTTGTACAACTCATTAAGTACATTAGACTCCCTATTACTCTAGCATACTCTATTTGAGATATACTTTCTCCTCTATTCTTGGATAGATGTTGATTTAAATCAATTGAAGTTCTGGTCACACCAGAATCATCTTTATTGAATTTATCAAGTATCTTGTCCACATAGTGTGACTGACTCAATATAAGACCATTAGGTGACCTTATGATTTTAATTCCCAATATTATATCAGCCGTCCCATGTCTTTCATGTCAAATCTTGAATTCAACATATCCTTGGTAGATTTGATCATTCGATCATTGCTACCTGTGATTAGCATGTCATCTACATATAAACAGAGTATGACATATCCGTTTTCTGTATTCTTAACATAAACACACTTGTCACACTCATTGATTTTGAACCCATTTGTCATCATGACATTATCAAATTTCTCGTGCCATTGTTTTGGAGCTTGCTTAAGTCCGTACAAAGACTTCACAAGTTTGCAGACTTTCTTTTCTTATCTTGGAGCTATACAACCCTCGGGTTGTTCCATATAAATTTCTTCTTCAAGATCTCCATTAAGAAAAGCTGTCTTTACGTCCATCTGATGGACTTCAAGATTCCGCAGTGCGGCAATCGCTAAAATCATTCTTATAGAAGTTATTCTCGTCACGGGAGAATATGTGTCAAAGTAATCAAGGCCTTCTCGTTGTCTATATCCTTTTATTACAAGTCTGGCCTTATACTTATCAATTGTTCCATCTGCTTTCATTTTCCATTTGAAAATCCACTTAGACCCTAATGGTTTACTTCCTGGAGGAAGATCCACTAACTCCCAAGTATGATTTTGCAAGATAGAATCAATTTCACTCTTTATGGCTTCTTTCCATAAAGAACCCTCAGTTGAGCTTACAGCTTCTTTATATGTTTGAGGTTCAGCCTCTAGCATATAGGTCAGAAAATCTTGTCCAAACGATTTTTCTGTCCTTGCCCTTTTGCTTCGTCTAGGCTCTTCTTCCTCTTTTCCATTTTCATTATTTTCCTCTTGGTCCTGACTATTTTCTTCAATAGTCTCGTATGTTCGTTTAGACGAACTTGGACCATCTTCCTTGGAATTACAAGGAAATACATGTTCGAAGAACAATGCATTCCTAGATTCCATTATCGTGTTCTTGTGTATATCAGGGTTTTTAGATTCATGCACAAGGAACCGATATGCACTACTGTTGTGGGCATAGCCAATGAAGATGCAATCAACCGTTTTAGGACCTATTCTCATCTTCTTTGGCCCGGGTACCAAAACTTTAGCAAGGCATCCCCATACTCTCAAGTATTTGTAGGAAGGCTTCCTTCCTTTCCACAATTCGTATGGGGTTTTATCCTTTTTCTTCTGGGGAATCTTATTTAGAAGATAGTTAGCCGACAAAATAGCTTCCCCCCACATGTTCTGTGGCAAAACAGAACTTATCAACATTGCATTCATCATATCTTTTAAGGTACGATTTTTGTGTTCAGCAACACCATTTGACTGAGGAGAATAAGGTGGCGTGATCTCATGAATAATACCATATTGTGAACAAAATTCACCAAATGGTTCCACATATTCACTACCACGATCACTTCTTACCATCTTAATTTTGTTATTAAGTTGGTTCTCAACTTCTTGTTTATAGAGAATAAATTTCTCTATAGCCTCATCTTTGCTTTTTAAGTAAATACACATAGCAATATTTTGTGCTATCATCGATAAAAGTGATAAAATACTTATTAGCACCTCTAGTTTGAACAAATTTTAAATCACAAACATCACTATGAATTAATTCAAGTGGTTCAGTATTCCTTTCAAATGTTTGAAATGATGATCTTGTTTGTTTTGCCTCTACACAAGTTTCACACTTATGTTTTAAATCAATTTCAAATGCAGGTATGTGATCCAAGTTAATTAATCTACGCAATGTATCAAAATTAACATGTCCCAGTCTACCATGCCATAAGTTAGAAGACTCAAGCAAATAAGTGGAAGGCTTTTTCTCTTTATTGATGGATTTAGGCTTAACAGCCATTATATTCATTTTTCACATTCCATCTTTCACATAACCCCTTCCCACATACATTCCATATTTGGACAAAACAATTTTTTAGGCCTCAAAAACCATCTTGAAGCCATGCAAGCTCATCATTGTTCCGGAAATCAGATTCTTCTGGATTTCTGGCACATACAACACATTGTGCAGCTTGACTTCCTTCCCGGATGTCATCTTCAGGAATACAGTTCCTTGACCCTTGATCTCAGAAGTTGCAGAATTGCCCATATACAGCTTCTCCCCAGTTTCCAAAGGAACTAGATCAGCAAATGCAGCTCTATCTGAACAAACATGACGAGTGGCACCCGTATCTAACCACCATTCCTTTGGATTAGAATCCACCATGTTAACTTCAGAAACCACAGCCGAAAGACTGATGTCAGACACCTCTTGGGTGATAGCATCCACCACATTGGCCTCTTTCTTCTTGTTTCTTTTCGGCAGTCTACAATCAGCCGACTTGTGACCCATTTTGTCACAATTGAAACACTTTCCTTGGAATTTCTGTTTCTTAGAAACTCCACCTTTAGGTCCCAGTTTAGACCCCGTCTTGTTGAACTTCTTGTTCTTCGAGCTTTGACCATGCTCCACCATATTAGCCTTGGCGGAATTGGCAACAGCATTGTTGGTGAGCTTCTTCTCCGAGCCCTTATTATCCTCTTCAATGCGAAGTCTCACAATGAGGTCTTCCACACTCATTTCCTTTCTCTTGTGCTTCAAATAGTTCTTGAAATCTTTCCACGCAGGGGATAGTTTCTCTATAATCGCTGCTACCTGAAAAGACTCACTAATAACCATTCATTCAGCATGAATTCCGTGAATAATTAATTGCAGCTCTTGAACTTGACTGATGACGGTTTTGGAATCCACCATCTTAAAGTTCATGAACTATCCCACCAAGAACTTTTTAGCACCGGCATCTTCTGACTTGTACTTGTGATCCAAGGACTCCCACAGTTCCTTGACCGATCCCTTCACGCTATTCACACTATAGAGTGAATCAGTCATGCCATTCAGAATATAATTCCGACATAGTAAATCAGAATGCTTCCAAGCATCAAAAGCAAGCTGCACTTGAGCATCTACCTCATCCTCTCTAACATTAGGAGGATCCTCTTTCAAGAATCTCGCAAGATTCATAGTGGTCAGATAAAATAACATCTTTTGTTGCCAAGTCTTAAAGTTCAAACCGGTGAATTTATCCGGTTTCTCATTGTGGTTAACAGGAACCGAGACAGCCAAAGGTTGAGTTGAAGACGAGGCTACCCGAGGTGATGGTTCCGATGCCACAGAAGGATTCTCAGTTGGCACGATGTTCATGTTTTCAACCATTTCTGAAAAATAAAGCAAATATTAGTATCAAAATAAATACTAATATTTCAAATAAATATTATAATACCAAGCAATTAATAAAAGTTATAAATACCTATAACTAATTAGTATTATAAAAATATATGATATATATATATGGACCAACGTTAAAAAAAAATGTTTATAAACATGATACATACATTTATTACAATAAACCGGAAGCGGACGTTGTCATTCCATGTTTAAATCAAACATGAATGCATGCAAAATAAATGCAAATCACAAAAACAAAAAATTAGCGATTTTAAGGTTTCCAGCCGATTGAACTAATAAATATACAAATATATGTATATATATATATATATACAGAAACTGGAAAACAAAGATACTGGAAAAACGTTAGCATTAAACTAAATATATAAAGTGAATGCCATCTGCAACAAGAAAAACGTTAGCAATTCCTTGTCATAAACTGCAGCAACAAAACAAATATGAGCAATTCCTTGTTTCGGAAATTGAACAACCGTAGCAACAAAAAATAAGTAAATCCTTCCGAGTCCAAATAACCTGTTCGTCGTCTAAGATACGAGTCTATTTTAAGATTGTTAGAACAATTATATAGAGAGGAAGCATAACGACAAACAAGTAAATTGAAATTGATTATAACGTAAAATAATTACAATGAAATTCAACCTTAACCCGAAAGGAGGAAGGCAAACGAAAGTACAACATCGAGACACGTGAACCACGCTTTCCTTAAATAGATTCGTCCCCTCCGGTAAGTGCTTGAGGTTTGAATGACATCTATCTCCCAGGATACAACGACAAACAAGCAGTAGTCTAGCACGATCGACGAAAACTGCTTCCGGCGAACTTGAAACGAAATCTTTCCTCTATCACCAAAATTTCAAACCGAACTCGACCACTAAAACGAAGAATGAAAGAAAAGAAAGAACAGAAAGACAACTAATGCTCTATGCTCTCGGATTGTGTCTTAAGGGGTTCTTCTCATGCATGAGGGGGCCTCCTTTTATAGGCATAAGCCTTGGGTGTTTCAAAAAACCGAATTAATAGGTTTTAATTCAGATTTATTGCTGCCCATTAATCTTGGAATGTGAACATTGGAAGATGAAAATTTCCGGATTGATTGACTCTCGGAATCATGTGTTGGAGAGAAAAAAAAAATCCAAAACAAAGCCCGCGCAACCCAAGCTTAACAAACCGGCATTCGCGTCGCCCACGTCGTGCG
>CM046368.1:9694894-9766532 GCA_025413025.1 Ficus hispida | reverse complement strand
AAAAGACATAAACAATACACTAAGAGTAGAGGTAAATAATATTGGAGGAGGATTTTTGTCATTTAAGAACAAAAATCCAAATAACAGTTGGATGCTCCGTTTCCAATAGTACCAATTAAACAATATTCGAATAGACCATTTCAAATGGAAATGGTCTAAATGTTGATACATATTGTGCGCAATGGGTGACTAAATGTTTTTTTTTTTTAACTTTCATAGAATAGTATACGAAAAGTGAAAAAGTGAACTTTTTAAAAAACACATTTGGTAAACCCGGTTGGAGCTTAGGATTTACCATTAAAATATAATAAGAAAAATAATATGATAGATAATTGAACAACTTAGATGTTATATGCTCGGGAGACTATAAATTGTAAGGATTGCAAATTGAATTGATGTATGAGAATGTAAGTCAAATATAGAAATTCTTGTTTAGTCAATTTTGATTATTTTTTAAGTTCATATTCATCTCATTACCAGGCATTCAACAAAGTAACTTATGTTTTTTTATTGTATTATATATATATATATTGCTTATGATGATTTGTAACCAAGTAATTGAGACCAGTTATCATAAACTTATTTATAATAAGTATTAGTTAAACAGTACCATCTACTAAATTTGGTTAACATCTCAATCTATTACTATTTATTGTTACAAATCGAGATTGACCTTTTGGTCTAAACAAATTAAGAAAAATCTTTATAGATTGAACCAATATATGACAATGTCAATCAATATGGTCACTCATGTTTGATTGATTTCGATGGTTTTAATGTGTATATTTATCCAATAATCAAATAGTTGAAAAAAAAGCTTATTTTGTAAACAATCTGTAACAGTTTTGTTTAGCTCTTTTAACTAGTGAATATTCATGTTCTTCTCGGTTGTTGATATCGTGAAATAAATAAAATTTCGTATAGATTAACTATTTATCAATGCCGAATTGATTACACTTTTTAAAAAATAAAAATAAAAATAATAAAAATGTAGCTATATATATTTGTATTGGCATCTTCATACCACTTTAAATTTTGATTTCAACTTTAGATAAAACAAAAAATATTTGAAATTCGGAAAGGAACCTAAGATCACGTACTTTTCTATTTCAAACATATCAAATTATTTTAATTAAAGTAAAGATTTAACAAAAAAATCGGACTCTTTTTGATTTTTTAACAATTTTTTTTAATTCGGACTCTTTTATTTATTTATTTTATATTACAATCTGACCTGTGCTTTTTAATTTTAAACTAACCTTTAAAAAGTGAATAAAAAAAAAAAGTACATCAAATATACGCGGATGAGTGGCAACACATATGTATTTATCTATCAAATAAAAAAAAAATTTTGGTGAAACTATCAAATAATATTAATATTAAGATTAATATATACTATAAATATATATATATTTCTTTTTTGAATTACTCCTTATAAAAAACAAATTTTAAAAAACAAAAATAACTTCGTAAAAAATCTCCTTAAAAAAAGTTTTGGTAACTGCCTACACAACACTACACCACACAATGGTTGTTTTCAGATAATTAAATATTTATTTTTAATTTAAACGAGTTATGCTGCTATTCTTAAAATAAAATAAATAAAATAAATAAAAGAAAAAAAAAACCAAAAACCATAATATTTGCAGTTATGGATTGGCGCTTAAATGGAGGCAAACGAAAAATTTGGAGTTGGCGCTTAAATGCGTTTTTGAAAAAAAGGTTCTTAGCGCTTTATTTTCATTTTAAACTTTACATTACTTCTGATTAAATATTAACTGCATACACGTTTATGCCTCTCACTGCCAATGACACATAATTTTCTTGTTTCTCTCCTTATCTCCTCTCTGCTTCACGCAAGAATCTCACCACAACTTGCTGCTCATAGGTAATTTATTTCTCGTGTCAAATTTGTTTGCTTTCAAGTTTCGAATTTTGTTGTAATGGTTTTGCAATTCCAAAACAGAGCTTCGTCAACAATCATATTCTAGATCGGAATCGAACACCCTCATTTTTCCCCCTGTAGTGACACAGAAACAGAGCCTCCATTATGCTTTAATCAAAAAGGTTTTATAACACTTTTTTTTTTTTTAATATTTGTTAACCTCCCTCTGTCCACATCTATTGGTTTTTGCTTTTTCACCTTCCTAAACTTACAAATCAATGGCCGAATCCACTCAGTAACTCGCTCAACTCAGACCGTCGCTGGTGGTTGCCGATCACCACGTCCGATCATCAGACTTCAGGCAACGGAAATCATTGTCAAGGCCGAGAAGCTCCTATCTTCTGTCGATCGTATCTCACCCTTTGGTTTTTTGCTTTCTCTCTTATCACATATCATCTAACCTTTTCAGATTTCACCAACAACAAAGTCGCGATGTCTAATGGAGTTTCCCACATCTTTGCTCATGTCCATCCGCAGTAAAATTGCGAAGCCGCAACATGGAAGGAACTATGCCATCATTATATTTCAGTTTTTTACAATTTAAAATGGATATGCTGCTCTCAATAAATATACATAGATATGAGTTTCAATGTTTGTTTCTTAATTCAATATGGTTTTTAATGCAGATCAAAAAGAAGAATCCTAAGGCGGAGTTAAACAAAGATGCTTCTTTATCTTACGGCTTCGTGTTTGCAATGGTTTGATGCAGCTATGCTGTCGGGTCCCTTTACAGAAGATTTTGCCAAGCGACAGGTTATGGGGGTACTGTCCATCGTCGTGAGGTCTGACTTTAGCTTCTAACATTTATTTATTTATTTATTTATTTTTGTTCCTTCAACATGTACGCAGATTTTGATATGCATCTGCATTGAATAAGAAACAAAAAGCTTCACTGGATATATATATAATATATATATATATATATATGATATGACAGTTGTGAGAATTTGAGAGCGTTTACCTTATCTCTCTTTCTAGGCAGAACTGCATTAGAAGATCAAAAGAGACACGAGAAGTTGTGCTTTTTGAAGATGGACTAAAGGATATCATTGTTAGAGTTATTTGAATGCCAAAGTAAAATTGAGTGGCAAAGCGAGTGCAGTTAAGTGTCTCAAGATATTAGTAGTGGAAGAACATTAGTGCAGAAGGAAAAAGGCTTATGAGGAGAGACCAAGTTGAGAAAGAAGCTTGCTAGAAATGGTGAAAGAGAAGGGCCCAATTCAATGCATTTGCAATAGCTTTTAGAAATTTATTGTCACGGGAAGTTTTTGTTTTGTTTTGTTTTGTTTGTTTTTTGTTTTTTGTATTATGTAATAAATTTTTTTTTATTAATTCTATGAATCAAAATTTATATTTATAATTATAAGTAATCAACATAAAAAATTATTTGGGGTGATTTTTTTTTTAATAATTCGTGTATTCAAAAATTTATATCTATATAATTATAAATAATCAATAATAAAATTATATTTTATTGAAATTCATTTTTTAATAATTCAAGAATACATGACACTTATCCAATGTCATGGTTTTTTCTATTAAAACATGCTTTCAATGTCGTAAAACATTTCTAATCATGACATTGTTTAATTGTTATAATATGTACAAATCATGACATTTTAAACTGCTATCATACACACCAATCACGACATTTTCGAGCAGTTGTGATATGTAACAATATACAACCGGGAAGTAATAGATGACATTACTCTAATGTCGAGGATAAAGAATTCACGACATAGATTACGACATTGAAGGAAATGTCGTTAAAACATCATACTTTTCACGGCACCCCTTTCAACGACCTTTTCAAAATGTCGTGGAATCCATTTTAGGACATTTTTTAAATGTCGTTAAAGGGCTTTTTTTGTTGTAGTGTATATTTCGGAATTAAACATAAATTTAGAAACTCAACACATTAATTGTCAATTATTGGAATAATATGACATAAAAGTATTGTGAAAGAAATTCACAGGAAAAAGATGAAGTAAAAGAAAAAAAAAATAGTAATGGAAATTGATGAGGAATATATTAAAAAAAAAAAAAGGGGAAAGGAAGTGAAAGTGAAGAAAGAGAGACAATTTAAAAAAAAAAAAAAAAAGACAGAGACTTCAACTGAAAAAATTAAAAATAAAAATAAAACTAAAGTGGTGTCTTGTAAAACAAATAAAAAGTCAACTGTTATAAATAACAATTGAAAAAAAAAAAAAAAAAAAGGTTAAAAAAAAGTCTGAAACAGAAAGCCCAAAGGCTCAACAAAACTTAAAAGAAGCCCGAAGACCTAACACTCAAGACGGCCTTGTGCTGATTATCTAGTGGGGGCACTGGCGGGTTGTGGGGGAACTAATAAAGGCTCATTCTCGAAATGACCTTTATGTACATAATTGGTTTAATATATTTTTCAGGGGGGCATTTACCCTCACTGCCAACAAGTTACATCTATCCATGTCTTAAATTGTAGAGTTCAAATACTCATATCCCTAAATTAAAAAAAAAAAAAAAAAACGTAATTAAAAATCTTTAGGTGTTCGTTTAGCAAGCAGGTATATATAATAATAATAATAATAATATAATAATAATAAGTTACATTACGCTGCATCCAACTACATTTCCGACATTAAGAAAATTCCCAACATTAACCGCCACTCCATTGCTCTAAACCATCGGTTCTGAAAAATTAACATAGCTGATTAAAAAAGGCGATTTATTAATTAAAAGCAGAATATCAAACATGAAAACGGTTTAATTATGAGGAGTTTCTGTACATGCTTATACGGACATTGTATATGTGTGTGTATGTATATACGTCTATATTGATGTAATGCCCTCATCAATTGGACTTACCTTTTCAATTCCAAGCCATATTAATCTTTTTCTCAGCCTGAACCAAGCGCTAGATTACTCAAAAGCAAGGGTACCATTTTTAATTTGATGCAGATCTTGAATCTTAATCGCTATATATATGATGGTGGCAATTTTTTTGGGGTGTGTCCTAATTTGTGTTCACATGTTTCGATTTGTTATAAACTTAAATATAGAATATATTCAAATAGTGAAAATAATAAGGAAAAAATTGACTAATGAGATGTAAAAGAAAAAGTCATCTAATTAATACTTTCTCTTAGGTTGCCTACTTTCTGTCATCTTTTAATTTTTATAAAGTTTTCTTTTAATTGTTTTTCCTTTTCTAGGCCTCTTATACTTTCATATTTAAAAAAAAAAAAATCTTGTTTAATAAATTCTCCATATTTTATACAAGTGAAAATTTACATACCTAAGCCGTAGCCCTGCTAAACAACTAAATTTGCATTTTTTGTAATTTTCAACCAAATTCAGACGAAATCAAAGAGCGAGATAAACTTAGTGTCGGATCTGCAGGGATTCATTTCTATTTTATAGGACAAAAAGTTATAACATTTAAATTAATCACTTCATGAAGAGTATAAAGTTTTAATAATATTGTTTTAATCCTTCCTTTTTTTGGTATTGGATCAAAATATCACAATTCGATCTCTATCCATATTCTCATTTTGAGAGTGTTAATTGAATTTTCTGAGGAAAATTCATGTCATTCCAATTCTAGTTCAGAAACAATGCAAGGAAGGAGAGAAAGATATATAAAACTTACCCGGCCGGTAGAGTGATTACCAGTGTGAGGTTGACTAACTGCCTGAAAAAAAATTACAGGGTACGTAATAACTTTGGTTAAAAAAAAAAAAAAAAAAAAAAAAAAAAACATCGAGTCTGATTCAAATTGAAAAATTCGGTCTGAACCTGTGAAATACATACCAAATTCACGTTCATACAGGGAGAAATCCCTCTCTTGCTCCGCAGCAAAACATAGCTATCCAAGAAAAGCCTGTGGTGGTGGATAAAATTTCGCCCGCCGTAGCACCTGGCGCAGAGATCGTAGGTGTTGTGGCCGCCATCGAAGCACGCGACGCAAGTGAAGTGAAGGCCGTGGAGCTGCATACGGCAGCCGTCGCACCATACCGCCCTGGTCTTGATGATGTAGTAGAAGGTCATGACCTCCCAGAAGTCCAGACTGCCGTCGTTGTTGGCGTCGAGTTGCGAAAACATGTTGGTGTTGACCCAATTGTAGCCATGCTGGCGGAGGAACCAGGTGAACTCATCGAAGCTGACCCGTCCGTCGCCGTTGGTGTCCATGGCTCTGTAGAAATTGGCGGCTAGGTCTTGGAATTCTCTTGAGCTGTTTCTGTAGTAGGCCATTGCGGCCTGGCTTAGCTCTTCCATGTTTTATGAATGTGATCTCTCTCTGTAGGGTTCTAACCGTATATATTGAAATACATGTATGTATATATTTATTTATTTATATGAGAAAAAATGAATATACTAACCCGAATTTTATTTTGTGTCATTTTCTCTTGATAGAAGTCATGAGTTGACTTGATGAAAATCAATTTAATTTCTACGGATGACATTAGATATCTCAAATGATTATTTATATATTCTTTTATTTTTATGATTAATTATGTAAGGAGAAAAAATAATGTGTGTGTCAAATTTAAAAACAAATCTAGAACTAATATATATTTATGACAACTAGTAATTTCACAGTATATATGAGGAATACCGACGGGTAATCTCACTTTTTATCGTGACATTCATTTACTTAATCTTTGTTTTTTCGTTTTAGATTTTTTTTTTCCCCGAAAATTTGATTGTTACATACCATTTTAGCTTTCCTCAAGAGTACAATTTATTAAAAATGTCTAGGTAGCTAGATCTCTAAAGTAAATGTCGAGAATCAAAATGAGACATGTTACTTTTTAAAGTTCATTATCTTTTAAAAAAAAAAAAGTTGTCGATGCCCAAACGAAGTTATTTAAACCTTGTATCTCAAGGTGCTTCATGCTGATAAGCACTCTAGCATGCGCCTGGTTTGAAGATGGTAAAATACCAATAGAGTTGATCAGGATGTTTGATTAATTGATTTCACAGACGACTTTATTTTTATGATTCTTATTTATAAAAAAAAATTTAAATAAAACACATTTAAGTTTCAGATTTGGGAGTTTTTATTGAATTGTTGTGCTATCAAACCAATTTTGGATTAGAAATTTATTATATTAATCTGTTATCGAACAAAATATAATAATCTGTTAATAATTAATTACTTCACAAAACAATTTGGACTATGTAAATATAATAATCTCTTAATAATTAGTCAATCTGTTATTTTAACAAAATACAATAATCTGTTAATAATCAATTACTTCACAATACAATTTGGACTATTTAAATACGTATGAAAATAATACCTATTAATCAAGAGCCTCGTCAGACCGGGTCGTGACTAACAAAATGCAAGAGTTGACTCAGCGGCTAAGCCCAAGAATGGGCCAACAGTACACAGCTCAGCTCAAGCTCCACTTGACTCGTCTCTGCAATTACAGATAAATAATATAATTAATAGACCGATATATAATTTATTTACGGTCATTATATGATTTTATATTCCTAGTGTCTTTAAAAAAACTGCATCATGTTTAGTAAGTTTTTGGCTTTTTGATGGATGAGTGGCAGTGGCAGTGGCACGTGTTGATGAAAATTGGGAGACGTTTTGCAAACCAACATTCCAACTAAAGTGGGACTTTTGAAAAAAAAAAATTTTCTAATCCTTTTAAAAAAATAAAATTCAGTTTCAATTTCAATTTCATATCTCCAAATTTCCCTCTTCATTTTCAGAAAACTTAAACTATAAAAGTTCATAACTTTCATAATATGAAACAAGATCCATATTACTATTTTTTTTATACACATTTTAAATTTTTACACTATTTAATTTTATTAGAATTAGAAAATAATTTTGATAGCACAAGATTAATATCACATCTACGAGAGTGCCTAAAGCTAAAACTGTAGAAGATTACTGAAATTCAAAATTACCCCAAAAAAGAAGGGAAAAAAAAAAAAAGCACTTCAGCTCTAGAAGCTCTCATCAGTACTAGGAATACCAACTATAATCTTAACTTTTTTAGCATTAACTTACTTATCATAAGTACATTAGTAGAAATAATAAATTGATGTGATAATATTGCTTTAAATATTTATCAATAAAAAATGATAACTTATATACCGTATAAGTTGGTATTGAAAACTAAGCCAAGATGATGAAAAACAGTTTGATGCTTAAAGACTGTCAACAAAAAAGATGTTTTTGCACTATTTTTATAAGTTTAGAGAGCTTTTAATCAAGGAAAAAAAAAGGTTAGGATCAAATTGCAGCTTTTCTAAAAAAGTTGGGGACCGAACAAGTAATTTACACTTTTTTTTTTTCGTTTACATAACTTTATCTCTTTTGATCCAAAGGCCAACAGTTCCATTTCAATATATAATAATAGGACTAATTACAAAAATTTTCTCCAATTTATGATCCTTGTAGCAGTTTACCCCCGAAATTTTGAAACGTAAAGGATGGAGAGTTATAAAAATGGTCCTTCTATTAGGTAATCTAACGGAAATTGAGGTGCAATTGGCTCTGGGTACATAAAATTAATAAGGAGATTATGATAAATTTATGTTGCTTAAAATGTAATTTGGATTTAAAACTTAGAGACAATTTGGGGGACAATTGAAGATGGAGTTTCGAAGATATTTTGAATCGAGTATGTGCGCTTGGTTGGAAAAAAAAAAAAAATCGGAGTGAAAAAGTGAAAAATTTTAAAATATGTTTGGTCCTTAAAAAAAAAAAAACAGTTCAAAAAAAAAAAATACATCATGGATCTTGCATCGTTTTTCTTGAAATTCTTATAATTTAAAAACAATTTCAATATGAAATAATAAAGTTAGGTTGTGAATATTGAAAATACAAAGAAATATCTAATATATATGTGTGTGTACTTGAAAATGTGTTTCGGAGACATACATGGAGGGCCCTTAATTTGCAAGAATTTTATTACTAACCGAAGAGATATTACAAATCTTAAGACATTTAAAAAAAATTAAAATTCTCCTTTTCTCTTAGAGAAACTATTATAAATTAATTCTAATTACCAAAAATTTTAAAACTTTCAGAAATTGAAGATATAGAGAGAGAGAGAGAGAGAGAGATCTGTTCTTTATGTTTTTTTTTTTTTTTTGTTAAATTCAAAAAATAACATTATATACAGTTGAGAAGCATACAGAAGCCCCATTTTACACAGTCGAAGAACAAGAACAAGCTGACTTGGTTTGTAAAAGTTACCATAAAAAGTTGGTTTTTTCTGATACCCTGACTGCCTCGACGACATCCCCTCTGAGATTGCTTAAAACCAACTGAAAAATTTTCAGTGACTTGTATGTTTTCTGAAGCTAAATGTAACAAAAGGATGAAATTTGTTAAGGGAATATAATTCGGATCGAGATGTTACGATTTAAAATTGAGAGGATAAAGTATTAATTATAAGAATCGTGATTTGAGGAGAATTTTTGTAATTAATCTTATATAATATATATGCACTCGAGGTAGCGGCTGTGCAAGGAATAAGTAGAGATAATATAATGGATTAATACGAAACATGAAAACATGACATAAATTACTGTATAAAAATTTTGAATGTTATTGTATCAAAAAATAAAGAAAGTAATTTATTTTTGAAGTTGAAAGTATAAAAATTTTGATATCGTTATTTAAATTGATTACTAATAGTGAGACACAAATAAAAAACAATAATAATTGTTGAAAAAATATAGATTGAATATATATAATTTCTTTAATGTAGTAAAACATAACAGGAAACGACAAAATGAAGTCAGACGACTGAATTGACATGAAAATCCAGCCTCCGAAAGAAGTGCCGAGGGCAGGCATTTGGGAAAGTTCGACCGATCCGGTGTACCCATTCAGGCGATGATATAGAATAAGAATAAAACGAATTGAGGGGCTTTTTTCTCTATCCTTTCTCTTATGTATAAAGAGAGAAACGGCATGCCATTGAAAAATATTTTTAATCATTAGGGTCTAATCTATTACTGTAATATAAGCTCAAGTGTTTTACTATTCAAAATTTTGGTCTCTTTATTTTGTATTTTTGTGGGATTTTTTCAATTTTTTTTTTTTTTTTCCTTTTTCTGGATGAAATTATTTGATGTTTTTTACTGTTTAATGCTATAATTCTTTATTGTTATTCTTTATCTTTTGAGCTGAAAAGTTTTTATTTGTTTTATTTTAATTTTTTACCCTCTTTTTTTTTCATCTATTGTTCTTAACTTTTTGAAAAATGCTTTCGATTTGCTCATTTCATTTAGAAATTTTATATCTATATTCTTTTTAAATAAAAAAACTAAAAAATTAATATACATATATATAACAAATTAAATCCACGAGTGTGAAACACACGCATACAACTAGTTAAGATAAGAAATATAAAGGAAATAAATATTTTCACAAAGTTTATTTGGTCGTATCCAATCATTATAATTTTGTAATTTTTAATTTTTTTTCTCTCTGCATTGAATAAATTAATCATCTAAACAAAAGACTAAATAAAGAAGAAAAAAATGCTTTCTCAAAGTCTTGAGCTGTTAGAAATATTATTAATTATAAACATCGGAACTAAATTCTCAATACGTCTTAAGTTAATAAACAATCTCATGATTCATGTAAGAACTCAAATTATTATACATGCATCAGCATCATATTGTTCATCAATGGGATCAGAAGAGCCAAGGGGATTTTGTTGATCCTGTGATGTTGATGCTGAAAAAGCGGGAACATCGGGATCGACTAAAATTATTAAAAAAAAAAAAAGCATAATAAACACAAACAAATATATTGCATTAACAAATAAGTTAATTTACCTCACAACTATTAAAAAGTGCAGAATAAAAATTTGTGTCATTGGAGTTGTGACCATCCCAGCAAGATCTCTAACCTCATGTCCTCCTCCAACGAGCAGCGTTCCCAGGCCGAGCTCGTCTTCAACCTCTGTAAGCAGACCGATCCGGACTCTCTCTCTCTAAAACTCGCTCACCTCCTCCAATTCCCCCCCCCCCCCCCCCCCTCCACCCCGAGGGTCGCGCCATGTCCGCAATCCTCTTCAGGAGGCAGCTCACCCGCGATGACTCCTATCTATGGCCGTAGCTCAACCCTAACATCCAATCCTCTCTCAAATCGATCCTTTTGGATTGTATCCATCGCGAGGAGACCAAGTCCATCGCCAAGAAGCTCTGAGACACCGTGTCGGAGCTCGCCTCAGGGATTCTGCCCGATAATGGAAGGTGCATAGTAATCGAAAGAACTGTGAAGCAGCAAATGGGCGAGGGTTGGAAGGACGGGCAACCGAGCCACTGTGAAGCAGCAGATGGGCGAGGAGGGAGGGAGCTGTAGGCAGTGGGTGCACAGTGATCAATCACTGTGAGACAGCACAGGAGGGAGGGTTGGGCGAAACGGTAAACCGAGTTTGGTTTACTATGCAACGGTCCAACTATGGGTTGGGAATGAACTCAATTTCTAAACGGTTTGAGTTCAGTTTGAACTTAAAAAATTGAGTCCAAACTGAGTCACCAAACAGGGCCTAAAAGATGGCAGCAGAAATCCTTTTTATTACAAGTCCTAAGTTGATAATTCAATGAATATATATCTACGTCCGGAGGCTTATTGTTTCTTCCATTTTCATTCCGAGTTGAAAATCTATGTCCGGAGGCTTAACCATTTGAAAGGGGAGACGCAAAGAGACGTGACTCTATCCCTAACCAAGCCACAACAATTCCCGAGTTGGAGAATTGAGAAGCAGCTTTAAGAATCATTCAATGGAACATGCAAGAGGCCTGCATGTAGATAGAGCGTCGCAACAAAAACAAAAAATGAATTACCTGGAAAAGCAACTTGAGCTAGAAGGAAGCCAAATCCATGCCTGAGGGTAACTGAAGGCGCACCTCTGTTTCTCAATATCTCAATATTCAAAATGAAAAACCCAACTGGTAATGCTGCTATCATTTTAATGACCACCTCCACTTCCCCTGCAAAATGTTTGGCAGAATTCTTGCTGCAAATAGTAGTATTTTTAAGACACAATAGAAAAACTAATGCTTTGTTTGGGTTACAGATTACAATCCCATTAAACTTTTTTTTCCCGCTGGATTTTTGTCTTTTTTCAAAAAATTAACAAAAATTATAACTAGTTTTTGAAATTAATTCTAATTTAAAAATTTTAACTCAAACCGGTAATCCAAACAGAAGTTAAGTAAATTTATAGATTAAAAGGAAAATTAAATAGTGCCTCAAGAACTCTTCTCACCGCAGATCCTTTTTAAAGCTATAACAAAATAAATAAAATTCTCATTGTAGATCTATCACTTAATACACACGCGTTTTCTTGATTGAAACATAACGTTTACTATAACAAAATGTATTTTCAGCCTTAAAAAAGGCTAACTGATCTACAGCCATCCAGGCCGTTCAAATACGATCCAACGGAAAGCAACCCATACACATCATCAATAAGCAAATATGAAAAGTGGAAATTGGCTTTTGGCATTTTACTTCGGCACAATCGTTTCATCTTTTCATTTTTATCTTTTAAATTATTTTCAATCCTTTCTTTTCACCTGAAGTCCATAGATTTCTCTCTTTGCCCGTACTCTTGAAACTAGAATCTGAAAGGTGAGTGTTCTTGACTTTAACCATTCATTAAATAGAAGGTCGTCGGAACTACAAATCTGTTGTGATATAATCTAATTACATTCCCAGCTAATAGTGTTCGCATAATGTAATTTACGTACAAAATAAGTTACTAATGTTTATTAATGTTCTCCCAATCTGATCCAACACTTCATTATTTTAAATTTAAGAATTATTCAACGGGATGTAAAGGAGGCCTGCATTTGAATGTAGTTTAGGGGATTTTTGAAAATGGAGTTTTAGAGGTTGGTTTGAAAATATGTATTTGATTAAAGTATGAATTGAAAATGAACTGTGATATAGAAAATAGTGCATAAATTTAAAATGTGTTTAGCAAAAATATATACAAAATGAATATTGTTTTGTTCATATTATCGTTGTGAGTATTTTGATATAAGAATCAGCTCATTTCGATTCAAAATAAGAAAATTATGGACTTTTAAAATGCAAGTTTTTAAAAAATGAAAGAGAAAAAAAGTGAATTGTAAATTTGAGAGTTTTAGAGTTAAGATGGAAGAATATCGTTTGGAGGCATACCTAAACGGGCCCCAAAATGAATTATCTGGAAGAGCCAACTTGCTTGTTCTAGGCGGATGCTATCATAACGAGAGTTGCTTGCTCTCTATTTCACCGCCTCATAAGGTCTTACTCTTAGCCATGAAAGATTTCATTGAAATTTCATGAATTTAACTTATTAGTTTGCTCTAGATTGGGTGGTGGTCTCTGACGATCCCAGACCTTCCAAAAGTGAGGGTTATATGTCCTATAATAAAATAGGCACGTTCTCTCTTTCCTATTGATTTCGCTCCACGTATTTCCTCTTTAATTTTTTTTAATTATCTGGTGTGAATTTTTGTGTATGTTTAGGAAATAATCTATTAGATTATAATGATAATCTATCAGATTACTCTCCGCTAACCGGAGCTAAAGGTAGTCGGCCATCTCTGTTGAAAGGTAAAATATTAATATGATAATCTATCTGATCATTCTCTGATGACTAGAACCTCAGATGTTTGCATGACACTCTGTGTTGAGAAGAAAAGTAATATGGCAAATTCTCTCTAATAATCTACCATATTATACTTTGGTGAACAGATCAGAAACTCTCGTTTATCATTATTGAAAACGAAAACTAATCTTGTACACCATCAAAAATAATCTACCAAATTACTCTTCAGTGACCGGTGACTAACATGTGACCGGATGTCCAAATTCTCACTATTAGATTTTCCAATATGTAGTAGATTGCTTTATTTATTGCTTTATTTATTGCTTTATTTATTTGGTCGTATCCAATCATTATAATTTTGTAATTTTTAATTTTTTTTCTCTCTGCATTGAATAAATTAATCATCTAAACAAAAGACTAAATAAAGAAGAAAAAAATGCTTTCTCAAAGTCTTGAGCTGTTAGAAATATTATTAATTATAAACATCGGAACTAAATTCTCAATACGTCTTAAGTTAATAAACAATCTCATGATTCATGTAAGAACTCAAATTATTATACATGCATCAGCATCATATTGTTCATCAATGGGATCAGAAGAGCCAAGGGGATTTTGTTGATCCTGTGATGTTGATGCTGAAAAAGCGGGAACATCGGGATCGACTAAAATTATTAAAAAAAAAAAAAGCATAATAAACACAAACAAATATATTGCATTAACAAATAAGTTAATTTACCTCACAACTATTAAAAAGTGCAGAATAAAAATTTGTGTCATTGGAGTTGTGACCATCCCAGCAAGATCTCTAACCTCATGTCCTCCTCCAACGAGCAGCGTTCCCAGGCCGAGCTCGTCTTCAACCTCTGTAAGCAGACCGATCCGGACTCTCTCTCTCTAAAACTCGCTCACCTCCTCCAATTCCCCCCCCCCCCCCCCCTCCACCCGAGGGTCGCGCCATGTCCGCAATCCTCTTCAGGAGGCAGCTCACCCGCGATGACTCCTATCTATGGCCGTAGCTCAACCCTAACATCCAATCCTCTCTCAAATCGATCCTTTTGGATTGTATCCATCGCGAGGAGACCAAGTCCATCGCCAAGAAGCTCTGAGACACCGTGTCGGAGCTCGCCTCAGGGATTCTGCCCGATAATGGAAGGTGCATAGTAATCGAAAGAACTGTGAAGCAGCAAATGGGCGAGGGTTGGAAGGACGGGCAACCGAGCCACTGTGAAGCAGCAGATGGGCGAGGAGGGAGGGAGCTGTAGGCAGTGGGTGCACAGTGATCAATCACTGTGAGACAGCACAGGAGGGAGGGTTGGGCGAAACGGTAAACCGAGTTTGGTTTACTATGCAACGGTCCAACTATGGGTTGGGAATGAACTCAATTTCTAAACGGTTTGAGTTCAGTTTGAACTTAAAAAATTGAGTCCAAACTGAGTCACCAAACAGGGCCTAAAAGATGGCAGCAGAAATCCTTTTTATTACAAGTCCTAAGTTGATAATTCAATGAATATATATCTACGTCCGGAGGCTTATTGTTTCTTCCATTTTCATTCCGAGTTGAAAATCTATGTCCGGAGGCTTAACCATTTGAAAGGGGAGACGCAAAGAGACGTGACTCTATCCCTAACCAAGCCACAACAATTCCCGAGTTGGAGAATTGAGAAGCAGCTTTAAGAATCATTCAATGGAACATGCAAGAGGCCTGCATGTAGATAGAGCGTCGCAACAAAAACAAAAAATGAATTACCTGGAAAAGCAACTTGAGCTAGAAGGAAGCCAAATCCATGCCTGAGGGTAACTGAAGGCGCACCTCTGTTTCTCAATATCTCAATATTCAAAATGAAAAACCCAACTGGTAATGCTGCTATCATTTTAATGACCACCTCCACTTCCCCTGCAAAATGTTTGGCAGAATTCTTGCTGCAAATAGTAGTATTTTTAAGACACAATAGAAAAACTAATGCTTTGTTTGGGTTACAGATTACAATCCCATTAAACTTTTTTTTCCCGCTGGATTTTTGTCTTTTTTCAAAAAATTAACAAAAATTATAACTAGTTTTTGAAATTAATTCTAATTTAAAAATTTTAACTCAAACCGGTAATCCAAACAGAAGTTAAGTAAATTTATAGATTAAAAGGAAAATTAAATAGTGCCTCAAGAACTCTTCTCACCGCAGATCCTTTTTAAAGCTATAACAAAATAAATAAAATTCTCATTGTAGATCTATCACTTAATACACACGCGTTTTCTTGATTGAAACATAACGTTTACTATAACAAAATGTATTTTCAGCCTTAAAAAAGGCTAACTGATCTACAGCCATCCAGGCCGTTCAAATACGATCCAACGGAAAGCAACCCATACACATCATCAATAAGCAAATATGAAAAGTGGAAATTGGCTTTTGGCATTTTACTTCGGCACAATCGTTTCATCTTTTCATTTTTATCTTTTAAATTATTTTCAATCCTTTCTTTTCACCTGAAGTCCATAGATTTCTCTCTTTGCCCGTACTCTTGAAACTAGAATCTGAAAGGTGAGTGTTCTTGACTTTAACCTTTCATTAAATAGAAGGTCGTCGGAACTACAAATCTGTTGTGATATAATCTAATTACATTCCCAGCTAATAGTGTTCGCATAATGTAATTTACGTACAAAATAAGTTACTAATGTTTATTAATGTTCTCCCAATCTGATCCAACACTTCATTATTTTAAATTTAAGAATTATTCAACGGGATGTAAAGGAGGCCTACATTTGAATGTAGTTTAGGGGATTTTTGAAGATGGAGTTTTAGAGGTTGGTTTGAAAATATGTATTTGATTAAAGTATGAATTGAAAATGAACTGTGATATAGAAAATAGTGCATAAATTTAAAATGTGTTTAGTAAAAATATATACAAAATGAATATTGTTTTGTTCATATTATCGTTGTGAGTATTTTGACATAAGAATCAGCTCATTTCGATTCAAAATAAGAAAATTATGGACTTTTAAAATGTGAGTTTTTAAAAAATGAAAGAGAAAAAAAGTGAATTGTAAATTTGAGAGTTTTAGAGTTAAAGATGGAAGAATATCGTTTAGAGGCATACCTAAACGGGCCCCAAAATGAATTATCTGGAAGAGCCAACTTGCTTGTTCTAGGCGGATGCTATCATAACGAGAGTTGCTTGCTCTCTATTTCACCGCCTCATAAGGTCTTACTCTTAGCCATGAAAGATTTCATTGAACTTTCATGAATTTAACTTATTAGTTTGCTCCAGATTGGGTGGTGGTCTCTGACGATCCCAAACCTTCCAAAAGTGAGGGGTATATGTCCTATAATAAAATAGGCACGTTCTCTCTTTCCTATTGATTTCGCTCCACGTATTTCCTCTTTAATTTTTTTTAATTATCTGGTGTGAATTTTTGTGTATGTTTAGGAAATAATCTATTAGATTATAATGATAAATCTATCAGATTACTCTCCGCGCTAACTGGAGCTAAAGGTAGTCGGCCATCTCTGTTGAAAGGTAAAATATTAATATGCTAATCTATCCGATCATTCTCTGATGACTAGAACCTGAGATGTTTGCATGACACTCTGTGTTGAGAAGAAAAGTAATATGGCAAATTCTCTCTAATAATCTACCATATTATACTTTGGTGAACAGATCAGAAACTCTCGTTTATCATTATTGAAAACGAAAACTAATCTTGTACACCATCAAAAATAATCTACCAAATTACTCTTCAGTGACCGGTGACTAACATGTGACCGGATGCCCAAATTCTCACTATTAGATTTTCCAATATGTAGTAGATTGCTTTATTTATTGGTAGGAAATTTTCAGTAAAAACACACAACACCCCCCCCCCCCCGGAATCCCCATAGCTGAGGCTTTGTTTTACGGTCTGTACTCCCTAAAATCGAAATACAGAGGCTGCATCATCTGTTGCTGTGACATAAGATAACACTACATAAACAGATTATTTCACGAAATGAGTTTTTCTGTTTCATCAGCTTGTATTTTCTTCTTCTTTTTTTTTTTTTTTTTTTTGGTCAAAGAAATCATCTTGTAAATAAGTGTTTGGTATAGAAAGATGCGTGAGTTCTTCTTTAGAGGAAGGAAAATAACTGAGTTCTTATGATGACCACATATATATAGGATCTACTGCATAATGTATCCACCTCTGTTAAAACACACACGCACACACACCACCCCACCCCCCACACAAAAGACAACAAAAAAACAAAAAAAAAAAGGGACAACAACAACAACTTGGAAAAGTTTAGAAATGGAACCCTTACTGTTAATATATGCGCTGTAATTTCGATGACCACATTCATTGCCCTTGCAAGATTCTTGCAGCATATATGGAAATATTTTTCAGAAAAGACTGTCTGAATGATTTAGCAAGTTCACATATATCCAAAATCTTTCAGTTTGTAAAACAATCATCAAAGCAAACAACTTACGTGTTTATAAAAGTGCAAAGAGAAATCTCAAAAATAAACAAAAATGAATCCATGAGCGCATTAACACCACATATTTAAAACTTCGGTACTCAATCTTCTGCATGTGATGCGACTGGATCGTCATGCATCAGTTTGGGGAATTAATGGGGTTCAGAATCAGGAGAATAAGTAGCAAGCAGTCCTGGCGATCTGAGAGTGCATCAGAAATATCATCCTGCAGTGCACGACCAGACTTCTGCCGATATTCTTCTTTCATCATCTTCATATCTATTTCAGCCAATGTCGTGATGACCCTCACAATTGTTTCACGATCAATTTGATCTATATCTCTCATAGCACGTGTATATCGATCTATCATTTCCTCACACAGCTTCTGTTAAAAATAAAAAAATGAAATTAAAAAAAAAGTTGCAAAATAAACCCCATATATATATATATATGTATATACAAGCTTTTTATTCCAAAAAACAGTTATACATAACGATCTTATGAACTTTGAATCCAAGACTCGATGCAAATACATACACGTATATGGAAAAGCCATCAATCAAACAAAAAGTGTTATATATTCTATCGATCATCAAGCAATTCTATTGATAATCAAGCACACCAACTTGCAAATGATAGTGCCTGATCGGTCATGTCCCCTGCTTTCAAACTTTAGAATATTTGTGTTTCTGAATAAGAGAGCAAATACAATTCTCACTTGTTTGCAGATAGCATAAGGTGTTTGATAATTATTTTCTGAAATTAGTTTTATAAAAATAAAAACAAAAAATACTAGTTTTCAAATACTCAAGTGAAAAAATCTCTGGACGATTTGGCTGAAGGTTATCAGCCTCCAATATATTTTTAAAAGCAATATATAGTTCTGTTGAACACTTCCAAATCAAATAGTTATATCACCAATTACAGATTGGAAAATGTGTAAACAATGTAAACACAAGACATATCTAAATAGTTTAAAGGCCAAATTTTCAGAATAGTTCTAATAAACAAACACAGAGTTACTGCCCTGTTAATGAACACTTTCAGGTTGTGGAAAATTACCTTTTGATTTTAGTTACAAGTGCATGCTCAGGGTGTCCATAATTTGCAAGAGTTAACTCCTGATGAGAAAAATAACTCAGTTAGAGACACTAGTGCAAGACAACCAAAACATAAGAAATTTGGAAATAAGATAAAAAGCCATGAGAAGCAGTATATACCTTTTCCAGTGGTCTTCCATATTTTTTATGGTAACCCTCAACAACAGCACGCATATGTTCTTCTCGTAGTCCCAATACACAGTTCCCGATAGCCATCCGGGGACATTTGAAGGTCTCTATAACGTTTTCATTCAGCGACCTCAAAATCTCTTCACAGCACTCATGGCGCAGCATCTCTGCACGAAGATCATTTCGCTCTGGCACAGACGCTACGCGTATATATTTTAGCAGCAGCTATATACACAAAAATAAAGTTGAAGCAAATAAGGATATCTCAGTTGGATTCATTTTATTCATCCATAAAATTATAACAGATATATATATATATATATATATACATATGATGATACATATGCAGGGACGAAGTCACCATGGCTGCCCTCCATATTTTTTCTCTTTTAGGTCCCCTAAATTTTTTTTTTTTAAGGAAAGTCCCCCACTAAAGTTTTAATTTTTATTGGACTATTAGTTTAGTTCAAGATCATTTGGCTTAATTCAAGCCCCACCTGAATAAATTTTCTGGCTTCATATGTATGTGTATATACAGTACAACTTATACATGTGCATTTACTCTGATACATATTTATGTATGCACTACTTATATATGAATATCTGTGATGAGTAGGAAAAAAAAAATTGTAACCACTTTTTAACACTATTATTACTGTTGTCATGACTGAAGGTTGTGAACAACAATGAGATTGCTCCGATCTTATAAAATATTTGTAATCTAGGTGTATATGCTTATACATCAAAGTGATAACAGTTGAGAACTACATAAATCATGTATACGTACCTTTCTATGTTCCCCAAACGTGAAGTTTTCAATGTCATCTTTAAGTTCTCTCCCAAATTGTGAAGAGTAGCTTCCTTTAATTCGTGGAATCTCTGATGAGCGCAGAGAAAATATCAACTCCGTGGCAGATGTAAGAGAGTGATTGTTCACTATGACTCTTTGATTAAAATTGTCAGATAATTCTCACTTGGAAGCAGCAGTCTTAGTACTAGGTTCTGAGCGGTGAGGAACAAAATTAGAACTATCATAAGTTACGAAGAAAAATGTGTGATTTCTGAAGAACTTTAAGAACTGCATAGACGTATATATTGTTCTAGTAGGCAATTGGAGGAGGGAAAAAATAAAAAATAAAAAAACAAAAAACAAAAAACAAAAAGGGGTACTGCAAGGTCAAATAGGTGTACACGTAATATGAAAAACCATAGATCTGAACTTCAAAAGTCTTATAATATAAATATATATATATATGTATACGTACTCGGATAATGGAATCATCACCATATGTTTCGTTGCAACTTTCAGTAACTGCCCTGGAGAACAATCCTCTGTCATACAGTGTTGCCATATTACAAAGCCTTTCAAATTCTTGAAACCAGCCAAATCTGTCTCTTGTTAATGCAAATTCGAAAGCTGCAAAAATGGACATATCAACAAAATCAGGACTGATGAAAAGAGAAAAAGAAGCTATAGTATGTTAACTAATCAATTCCATTATATATGGAGAGAATGAGAATTTTCTTGCTTTGAGGGATCAATTTTTGCATGTATATAAAATTAAAGACCCAACAAGAGAATTCTCGGCACACATAAGAAGGTTTTTAAAATATTTGAGATAATTAGATAAATAGATTTTTTTTAATCCTTATAAATTGGTCATCAATAAGTTCTTTGATCATAGTTAATCATTAAAAAATACATATTAATATTGATCAATTACTGATTACTGCTAACTAACCATTTTAAAAAAAATAGCCATTTCACTAATGTTACAAAATTTCGGTCATTTATTAAAAAAATATTTTAAAAAAGATCATTAATCTACAAGTTCCAAAGTATCTAGAATAAATAGAAGAAAATAACAAACTTACTTGGAAGATGCATGATCTATTTACTTTTACTTATAACAATATATATATCATTTACCTAATAAATTTGTTATTTACTGTTACTTACTCTAAGTATTAAAATCATGTTATTTACTTTTTTTCAGTTTCATAAAAAGTGCTATTTATTACAATTTCATTTAGCCGAACTTTATTATTTATTAATTTATATTTTATTGAGGTTTGTTCTCGACAAAATCTTTATTTTAAGGGCTCGTTTGGGGAATATCTAAAGATGTTATTTTGAAAGTTGTTTGGAAATGTGTGTTTAGGAGAAAAACTTTTGAAAAAGTTCTACGATATAGAAAATAGTATAAAAATTTGAAATGAGTTTAGAAAATATATATATATATATGTGTGTATATGTAAAATAAATATTGTCTTGTTTGTCTCGTCGTTACGAGCATTTTAACATAAAAACCATATCATTTCAATTTGAAATGAAAAAATTATGGATTTTTAAAGTTTGAGTTTTTTGAAGATGAATGAGAGAGAAAATTTGATATAAATTAAGTTAGGATTTTGAAATATAAATGGTGATTTAACCTCTAGAGTTTGGCCCGTAAGTGTCAGATTAGTACTTAGGATATATATATGTATGCAATTCAAAGTAATGCACAACAATTTATTTTCAAAAAAAGGGCAAAAAATAAAATAATAATAAGAATAATAGTAATAAAAGTCACGGGATTAATTTTTGCAGACAAAAGGAGAGACAATACCTGAAGGCAAATCACGACGTATCTTGTTAACCAAATCTCTAAAGAACGCCTCCGCAGGGTCAACCATGGAAGCAGGTTCATTAACACTGTTGCCCCCATGTCCGGAATGTTGTACCTGTATTCGATTAGAACATGATCAAAACCTCTCCGTTTAAAAGGAATTAGAGTCGATCATAAAATTATTAAAAGCGAAAGGAAGAAAAAGTCACCCAAGCAAACCACCACGCAACTTCCGTGCTTGTTATTTTTTTTAATCTACAAACGTACAAATATATACATCTATAAAATATACATATACATATATATTCACACACATAAATATACATCTAGGATCTATCTAATCTTTTCTTTGGTGGTTCATGTTAAGCGTCCGCAACTATTGGTAGAAGGTTAATATTATTAAAGAATTTTTTTGTCGAATATTTCCAGAAACAATAGTTGTTATTGGTTAGATCGTTGACGCTGCAATTTTGACCTTTTCTTTTCTTTTTTTTTTTTTTTTACTACAGTCTATTATTATTATAGTTAATAACAATATTAAAAGGAAAGAGAAAATTAGAAAATGAACTGAAAAAAGAATACCAGTGAAGGAGACCTAGATCTGGATTTATCTATGCATAGTCCAAAACAAATAATAATAATAATAATAATAATAAAACAGAGAGAGAGAGAGTGACTATTTTAGATTAATTAATGACTTGCAAATGTGAAGACCAACTAGCTCAAAACACAAAACATATGTACATCAAAAAAAAAAAAGGAGTGAGAGAGTTGAAAAATATTAGTTTCAGACATGTTTTCAGGCAGTAAAACTTAGAACCCAAATTAGTTTAAAGTGTGAGAAAACTGTAAGGAAATTAAGTACAAATTTCGCCTATAATATGAAAGTATTGTTATTTTCAAAATTATATGAGGTTTATGCACATGTCATGTCAAGTATGATAGGATCTATGTTTAGAAGTATGCAATGCTATGGTAATATGCATGGCAATCTTACATGATTACCATGATTAAGTGATGCCACACTATGTAATGCTATGTCACAATTAGAGATATGTCACAATGTCATGTTTACACTGTATGTCATGATTTACAATTGTCATACTATGCAATGTTATGCCACATTACAGGTATGGCGCACTTTCAAATTATGTCATGTTTACACTTATGTCATGATTTGCAACTGTACTGTATTTACGTAGATGTCATATTTTTTATGTCGTGTTTACATAAATGTCATACCTAATAAATCTACCATGATTTTAATTTATGCCACGGATCTTTATATCATACATGTTATACCATAAGGATCATGATTAATAAGAACATAACCTAAAAACTCAAGTCTTAAACTAAGTCGTTGAATAAAACTTTAAGTAGTAGTATGATTATAGGCATATTCAAACTCAGTTAAGTTAAATTCTAAGACTAATTTGAGATAAATAAGATGCCATACCAACTTCCTTATAGATAAAGGAGGATTGCATATATACGTCCTTATAAATCCCAAAATTGTTAGGGATTTCATTAATTTTGATTTGTAGATTGTGCACATCCAGTAGGTACAATAAGTGCCCATAGTTAAGCAAGATATAAGTTCATAATGAAAATAAGAGATCCATAAATAAATATAATAAGATCACCTTTTATTCCATAATGAAATATAAATGTCATGCATCCTTTCATATTCATATTATTTTCATGCGAGAATATATATATTTGTACTTGTTAACAAGTAAAAGCTCATCAATTATATTTATAGCGTGAAAAACAAAATTGCTCTCATTATTCTATTAGACTTTTGAGAAATTAATCTAACGGTTAAAATAGTGGTTTTAATAAGGTAATACAAAATGAGAGCTCCTACCATAAAAATTCCCAAATGTGTACATAAAAGGGAAAATATTATTTTAATATCCTAGATTTTATCTTTCTTTTCAATTTGGTACCTGATGTTTGGAAAAACCCATTATGCTACCTGTTGTTTTAAAAAAAATCAATCTGGTACCCTCAATATGTATGTTTGTGAGACATGAATTTCCCTTTATGGCATTTTGCTCTAAACATGTAATTAAAAAAGAAAAAACATAATTATTTAAAAAACCAATATATGAAAAAAAAAAAAAACAAAAACAAAAACAAATTAGAAAACAAAGGGAACAAGCTCAAATCTAGCCAGATATAAATATATGAATATAGGTAAATACCAAAAATATGGAAAAATAAAAAATAATATACTAAAAAAAACCAAAGGGAACAAGCTCAAATCTAGCTGGATTAAATATATATATATATATATATATATATATATATACATATATATTTGGATTAAAAGGGTAAAATCATCATTTTGTCTTCGAAATGTATTTAGATACCTAAATGATATTATCTTAAATAACAAGATACTCCAAACATCAGGGTATCAAATTAAAAAACATTCAAAAGCATGATACCGGACTAACATTTCCCCCCTCTAAAATGATTGTCATTTCTTTGGTGGTTTATATTGAGTATCCTCGATTATCGGTAGAAGGTTAATATTAAAAGAGAAATATTTTTCAACTATTTCTCCAAATAATACTTGTTTCCTGGTTACTGTTGAGATCGTACGTTGACCCTGCATAATAGTGTAAGTTGATTTACTTTTTCTTTTTCTTTTTTTTTTTTAAGGTGCTTTTTCCTTTTTTCACTTAGCGAAAAATTTACTTCTCTACTTAAAAGTCAAAAACAAAAAAAAAAAAAAAAAACTCCGGAGATCTGTACAACCGATGGATTTTATTTATAGGGAAAAAACACTAGATTTAAATTAATTGGGGTTCAATAAATAATCGATACATATGTAGATTGCAAAGAGAGTACCGCACAAGCATAGAATATAGACATCCCTAAGACCCTGACCAAAAAAAAAATATATATATATATATATATATATAAGTATTTTGAATAAGCCAAATGCTATTCAGATTTTTTTTTTTTTTTTTAATCTTGCAAATATAAAACAAAAAAGATCAAAACGAAACTATATGTGCATGTTATGTAGATCATCATATCACTGAGGTTTACGCATGGAAAGGGGAAAAACGACATCTAATAAACCGGGATAAGAAAGGAAAAGGAAAATCCGGCAAAATCTCAATTACTTGTGATCAGAATTTACCTCAACAGTAGCCATATGGATGAGCTGAATTTCCTTTTTTTTTTTTTTTTTTCAGTGAACACTGCAGTAAGAGCGAGAGGTTTTCTAAGATAATTTGGGATCAGAAATGAAAGACAACGACTAAATAATACTTTAAAACTACGGTCGATGCCTAAGATCGACGCAAGCTTAGGTTGTGTACAAATAAATATATATATTTTTTACATAAATAAACTTCCAACGATGAAACCGAAACACCAATTTTACGATCTCAGCCACGCATGCCATACAAATTCGATATAATTCATGCGGTCGGAGCATCCCAGCATGGTGTGAGTAGCATATAGCTTTTATGATTTTATGAATATATTATGATATTCATATTATACATGTATTTGAATTTTTTTAACTGAAAACCCGAATTTCCCTCTTAAAAAAAAAAAAAAACCGAAGTAAAAATTCACATAGGAAATACAGGTAGAGGCGGAGGGAGGAGGGTGCGATTGGGGGCTACTTGTTATAAAACTTCTTTAAAAAAGACTATTTAGCTATAAATTTCTCAATATTCTATTTTCTAAACTTTTTTGGTAATAAATATAGCAATGATATGAACATATATATTGGACCATCTTCAATGCTAGGTTGGCACGGAGGGGAAAATGGCTGGACTTTTTGTGCACTTCTTGTTCCCCTTCATTTATGAAACCAGCGACGGAAAGCATTTACACTTCGATGGACTAGAATATCCACCTCCTTTCATTATATTTCTTTTTTTTTTTTTCCAGGAAAAAAAAATCTTTAGTTCTTCCATGTTGAAAATTAACATAAATGCATTCTATTGTACCATTTTATGTGTCACAAACATTTTCGGTCAGAACTGTTATTGGGCCTCTGTCAAGTATAAAACTAGCCAGTACTCCAATGTCCAACGATCAAGACCTAATAGAAGAACTTAAACCTCAACTTCACTGGCAAGCTCAACGATTAGACGATTCAACACTGCCATCTACGGCATGCCGACATAGTCAGCAAGACAACGACGATGAATTTTGAAAAACTGACACCATTTAATGCCTCGGACAACGCTGTTGGACACATCAAATTCAAAGACCCTTACATGTATGTGTGTACATGAACTTTAATTGCTTATGGGTGGAAAACCCATTTGTTACAAGTGAGATCACTGTTCAATAGTCCAAACTCATTTTAGGTACACCATATGCATATGCAGGAACAAATACTCATACACCAAATCCATGTATTTACATGTTTGCATGGCTTAGAAAAAATCAAATATTGCACTGTATTGTTTCTAGTAACATAAACAGAGAAATAACTTCAAGTTCTCTACTCTTTAAAAGCTGTCTTAAGTAGCATGAAAACAGAAGCAGAACCACAAGTTTTCAAACAAAAATTAACAAGTAGTTACAAAGCTATTATCCGAACAAGAAACCATAACAGACCAATTTTCAACCTCCAGCACCTCGAAGAAGGCAACACAGAACAAGGATTCAAGTTCACATCAACACACTCCCCTCACAAACCTGGTGAACTTCACATTAGTTAAGTTTTCTTTTTTTTGTGCTCTATAATGTCCCCAGAGATGGTGAAAGCCAGCGCAAGGCTTTCTCCAAGTTGGATTCTCGCTCTAATTCACAGCTTGTCTTTACCTTAAGACGCTTCAAATTAGGCAAGGGGGAGGAGCGGACGAGCTTTCTTAAGTTTTCAGGAAATATTAGAGCCTCCACAACAAAAGGAGAAGAGGAAAGAAAACAAAAAGTCAATTAGGACCATGTTTGACAAAAACACAATCAAATAAAAGATGAATGAAAATGTGAAAATAATAAGACTGGATAATTGAGCCTGTATAGATAGTAGATACCTGTTCGAGCGGAGACTGAAGCTCATGCTCTTATAGCTATAGAAAGATGAGAGAAATTTTAATATATTGACATTCCAGTCCATATTACAAGTGTCATCATATACATAAAGAGCAATGTCAGTTTTCAATAGATTTGGAGAGTTCAAAACAATTTGCAGCAACTCATAGCTGTTGTAACTAAAGGAAACAAGATTAGGTGCATCAATTGAAATCTCAGATTTCACTTCTCCTACCCAGTCTTCATATTTCTCCAAAACCAAGACTTTGAGGTGTTGATGTCGTATGTCAACCAGGTTGCGTCCTTTGAAAGTAAGCCTCCATTTGGTAAGTTAATTGGAGATGAAATTTTTTTTACGTTAGAGTTGGTTGACTTTTCATAAAACTAGTTATAATTTTATTGACTTTTCAAAAAAGATAAAAAATTGAGATGAAAAGGTATAGTTTAGTTAGAGTTAAACTTGAATACCAAACGTAGGCTTCGATTCTCAAGACGTGGAAATCTTGAAATGAATAAGTTTTCAATATCTCTACCAAAGTAAAGGACTTTGTGCAATTCTTGTTCCCCTTCATTTTTTATACCAGCAAGACAAAGCATCGGCACTTTGATGGACTAGAATATCCACCTCCTTTCATAAAACTGTATGTTGAAAATAACGTTTTCAGTAAAAACTGTCCTTGGACCTCAGGCAAGTATAAAACTAGCTTAGTACTCCAATGACTGACGATCAAGACCTACTAGAGGAACTTAAACCTCAACTTCACTGATTCAACATTGCCATCTACGGCATGCCGAAAGAGTCAACACCACGATGACCATGAATTTCGCAAAACTGGCATCATTAAGGCCTCGACAACACTGTTTGACACTTCAAATTCGAAGACCTATGTATGTATGTGTGCATATAAACTGGTGGAAGACCAATCCGTCACAAGTGAGTTCACTGTTCAACAGTCCAAACTTATTTAGTTATAGTTATATGCAACCTCAAGAACAAATCCTCGTATACCATATCTCTGTCTTTACATATATATTTACATCGCTTGGTAACAATCAAACATTGCAATATACTGTTTCAAGTAACATAAAGAGAGACATGACTTCATGTTCTCTACTCTTTTAAAAAGCAGTCTTAAGTAGCAAGAGCACAGAACCACAGTTTTTGAAACAAAAATGAGCAAGTAGTTACAAAGCTATTATCCATACAAGAAACCATATAACAGACCTATTTTCAACCTCCGGTGCCTTGAAAAAGGCAGCACAGAACAAGGATTCAAGTTCACATCAACAAACTTCCGTCATGAACCCGGTGAACTACATGTTAGTTAAGCTTTCTTCTTTTATTTTTCCTCTATAGATAATGTCTCCAGAGATGGTGAAACCCAGCGCAAAGTTTTCTCAAAGTTGGATTCTCGCTCTAATTTGCACCTTGTGTTTACCTTCAGATGCTTCAGATTAGGCAAGGGGGAAGAGCGGACGAGCTTTCTTAAGTTTTCAGGAAATGTTAGAGCCTCCACAACAAAAGGAAGACGGAAAAAGAAAATTTTGTCAACTAGGACCATATTTGATTGAATACAACCAAATAATAGATGAATGAAAATGTGAAAATAAGTGAACTAATCGAGCTTGTATAAATAGTATTATGGTATATACCTGTTCAGAGGGGAGATTGAAGCTCATACTCTTGGAGCAATCGAAACATGAGAGAAAATTTAATATATTGACGTACCAGTCCATACTAAAAGTTTCCTCAAATCCATGAAGAGTGATATTGGTTTCCAATAGATTTGGAGAGTTCAAAACAATTTGCAGCAACTCAGAACTGTTGTAACTAAAGGAGACAAGATTAGGAGCATCAATTGAAATCTCAGATTTCACTTCATCTACCCAGTCTTCATATTTCTCCAAAACCAAGACTTTGAGGTACTGATGTCGTATGTCAACCAGGTGGAATCCTTTGAAAGTAAGACTCTCAAGAAGTGGAAATCCTGAAATGAAGTCTTCAAAATCTCTATCACAATTAAAATAGGCCTCAGTCATTGAGAGATGAGTAAGTTGCTTGCAAGAAGCAAGATCAAAGTTGCAGGAGGGATCAAAGTTGCAGGAGGGATCACCATAACCAACATACACAAAAGATTCAAGATTTATAGCTTCTACTTGGATTCTTTCCCAACAACCATCCATATGCAAGAACTTAAGGCTTGAACTTGAAATTTGACGATTGGACAAGAAAACATTTTCATCTTCCTCTATAAAACATCTTTCAAGGGAGGGGCAACCCAAAATTAGATTATGGAGTACTTCAGCTTCCACATCAACATACGTTAAAGACATTGATTTCAAACACGGAAGGTTCACATGAGAAATATCCTCCAACTTCATGAACTTCAAATTTAGGATGGTCAAGGATGTTAAATTAAGTGCAACCTGAGGCAAGCGGTAAAATCCGCTCATACCGTATATACCACCTGCATTGACAATCAATTCCTTAAGATGGGGCTGAGCGGCAAAACTTAACCACCTATCCACTTGAAAACTGTCCACGCGACAATGGGAAATCCTAAGTTCAAACCTAGCTATAACTGAAGTTGTATTCTCTTGCATACCCATCTGGCGGAGCTTCAAACATTGCTCCACAAAATTGAAGAACAACTCTTCCTTTATCTGATAATCATCGAAATTTAAAGCGGGAATTGAGTACCATATTCGTCTCCAACGCCTGGAAAGGAGGCTCATCCGAACAGCATAAATGGTGGGCAGAAAAGAGAGAATGTGATGGATAACATGATCAGGGAGTTTTGATATCAGATCCGCAGCCATGATTTTCGGTCCTTGACCTTCTTCTTTTGTTCCATCATGCACTTTTCTTCTTTTCTTGGCCATGTCTGTACATTTGGCAATGACATAGAATATGCAGTTTACAAGTATTGCAGATCACAAAAAGACTTCAAAAGGGAAAATTAACCGCCATATTCCTAAATTAAAAAAAATGCCATTTGTCAATTAAATATTTAAAAACTGCTTCTTTACCAAAATTTTCCAGACAGTTTTAAAAACCCTTATTTAAAAAAAAAAATCAATTTTTAAAAAACTTTCATTTTCTAATTTTACAAAAATTTCGGTCGTTTACCGCAGATCCCATTAAAGTCACCTCAAATGGAATCAGCTTAACTTAAAAAAAAAAATAAAAAATAAAAAAAAAAGAGAGAGAGACAGCCAGACAGACAGACAGACAGACAGACAGACCGAAACAAGGGACTTTCAATCAAGTACTTCATACTATAAAATGTTTTGAAAAGATTAAATCTTTTCAATCTAAAAAGAGAAAGAAGAGCAAAACTTTGTCTCACTTAGCAAACCAGAATCTATTTGGCAACATTTCCATCATTAATAATATCTCGAGAACCTCAGGTTTTGGGTTATTAAGATATAGTAAACTGGGAATGAAAGAAACTAATTATTTAATATTCAAACGAAGATTGAAAGAGAAACAGAAATTACATTTGAGAAAGCCGCAGCAGAGTATTCGGCCAAGAAAGAAGAAAGGAAGAAGAGGCGACTGTAGAGAAAATTTAGTAAACTGCAGAGCAAAGAGTCCCCCAAACAAAGCCTATGAAAGAGAAACTCTCATTAGAATACGACAAACAAACTAAAGAGAACAAGGAAACGACAATCTTTCTTCCATATAGTAACGCTCTGGCCCCTGCCTCTTCTTTTTTATCGTCCTATCCCCAACTCCACTTTAAAGCATAGAATATTAAATTAATGTGTTAATAATAAATTTTGATATTTATGTGAAAAATGTTTTCTAATAAAATTCTAAATTGATGGTAAATTTATCATATATATTAAACTTAATAACTAATTTTTCACTAAATATAACACGTTAAAATTTGGCTTTTTTTTAGTTCATGTCTCGACTTTTTCATCTGATCATCTTAGTTTTATCATTTACAAATTATTTAAATACTAAAATTTTAGTTTTATGAATTTCAAAGTTAATAATTATTGGGTTCAGACTTCGTCTCTCCGTACCATCGAACATATGGGCCCACAGGCCTGGCGTGCGTCAAAGCCTGATCCATTAGTTGTTCGACTCAGGCTCACGAGCCCCATCATTACTGACTGATTATTGTTCAAATACGACGAACATTGAACTAAGATATCGATTGCTAGATGTAGGCCTTGCGATTATATGAAGCCCATCACAAAAATGTTCACCACTTGACTCATTATCTGGTGGACAATGGTTCAATAACTAGTAGACAAACTTCAAAAGACGAAGGGTCTGTAACTGTGAAGCCCACAATTAATTGTGGCCCACATTCTCGTACACGTTCTGAAAATCTGGACCCCTAGTTATAGGGAGACCTTTTACAATTGGGGATCTTCTTCCCTCTCCCATGGCAAAACTCTGCCAAAATTTCCAGAAATTCATTATAACCCGGTTATAAGGTAATCCAGTATATAATAAACTCCACACATATATAACGTGACATATTCGAACGAACCTCTTCAAATCTCGATATTGTTATCTTTTACTGTTTTATTTTATATTATTATGATTTTTATTTTATGATTCTCATGACGATGTTTAAGGACCCTAACAAATTATGTTTGAGACTATTTTCACCAACTTTCCTTGAATGACGTTTAATTTTGACCATAGATCTCAGCCTCTCCAATAATGATGATAAAATATATATATATATATATATATATATAATATCAAAATGACATTACATATTAGAGTATAAATAAAAAAATATATATTTATAAATTATTTTGCAACACATATAACATTTCTATAAACACATACATTGGACCATCTTCAATGCTAGGTTGTCATGCTGTGGAAAAAGGCTAGGATTTTGCTGTTTTCATGTTTTTAAATTTTTTTTAATTATTAGTTTTAATATTTTAATTAGATTTCTGATTATTTTATGTTGAACGATATTTAATTCACATTAAGAATGGTCGTTTTGGTATTTTCAAAATTTAATTCCTTAGAAGGTATTTGTGACCCATTTTACAAATTAAGTAGATATTTTAGATATGTATAAAATAAAAAAGGGCAAAAGTAGCACTTTGTCTAAACATATGAATTTTCAAGTCGTTTTCCTTTTAAATTTGTGGGTAATTAGCCCGTTTAGTCTTGAATCATGAACTTTTGAAATTTCAACTGTGATAATTTAGTCCATAAATTTTTGTTTTTTACTAGTTTTGGTCCCTAACACTAAAAGTGAAGAAATATTTTTGAAATTTAACAACGATAATTGTATCCTTATTATGTAACCAAAAAATTTAAATGAATTGTTACATTTACGTGCAAAATGTTCTAATTTTAAAGTGTTTTTAATAGTAATTGTTAATGTAAAATTTCATGTTATCAAGGAATTGACACATTTTATTCTTACGTGACCCACCATGTCGATCTCATGATTTCTTGAATTTCATCTTGAGAGGGATATTGAGGGGTTCCTCAATCAACCATAAAAGTGGTCAAGCGTCCTTGGTTTGGCAAATCTTGGCCTATATCATAATTGAATTAACACGTGTCATGATCTCGATATATATAAAAAAATTTTCCCAACACATGCATAGTTTTCTGCCGATTAAGTTTTCCCTATATAGTTGTATGTACATCTCCATTATAATTTTCCCATATAGTTTTGGAGGAGTAAAGTAAATGATAATTAATTTTTGTAGGTATCAACTTAGTCGGGATATACTAAAGATATTGTGATGCTATCTCACCTCCTTTTATTTACCAAAGTCAAGGACTTTGTGCGATTCTTGTTCCACTTCATTTTTTATACCAACAAGAGAAAGCGTCGACACTTTGATGGACTAGAATATCTAGGTCTTTACATATATATTTTCATCGCTTAGTAACAGTCAAACATTGCAATGTACTGTTTCAAGTAACATAAAGAGAGATATGCCTTCATGTTCTCTACTCCTTTCAAAAGCAGTCTTAAGTAGCAAGAGCACAGAACAACAATTTTTGAAACACAAATTAACAAGTAGTTACAAAGCTATTATCCATACAAGAAACCATATAACAGACCTATATTGTCAACCTCCGGCGCCTCGAAAAAGGCAGCACAGAACAAGGATTCAAGTTCACATCAACAAACTCCCATCACGAACCCGGTGAACTGCCTGTTAGTGAAGCTTTCTTCTTTAATTTTACCTCTATAGATAATGTCTCCAGAGATGGTGAAAGCCAGCGCATGGCTTCCTCAAAGTTGGATTCTTGCTCTAATTTGCATCTTGTGTTTACCTTAAGATGCTTCAGATTAGGCAAGGGGGAAGACCGGATGAGCTTTCTTAAGTTTTCAGGAAATGCTAGAGCCTCCACAACAAAAGGAAAACGGAAAAAGAAAAATTTGTCAATTAGAACCATATTTGAATGAATACAACCATAGAATAGATGATTGAAAATGTGAAAATAAGTGAACTAATCGAGCTTGTCTAGATAGTATTATGGTATATACCTGTTCAGAGGGGAGATTGAAGCTCATACTCTTGGAGCAATCGAAACATAAGAGAAAATTTAATATATCGACGTACCATTCCATACTACAAGTTTCCTCAAATCCATAAAGAGTGATATTGGTTTCCAATAGATTTGGAGAGTTCATAACAATTTGCAGCAACTCAGAACTGTTGTAACTAAAACAAACAAGATTAGGAGCATCAATTGAAATCTCAGATTTCACTTCTTCTTCCCAGTCTACATGTTTCTCCAAAACCAGGACTTTGAGGTACTGATGTCGTATGTCAACCCGGTGGCATCCTTTGAAAGTAAGACTCTCAAGAAGTGGAAATCCTGAAATGAAGTCTTCAAAATCTCTATCACAATTAAAATAGGCCTCAGTCATTGAGAGATGAGTAAGTTGCTTGCAAGAAGCAAGATTAAAGTTGCAGGAGTAATAATCATTACCAACATACACAAAAGATTCAAGATTTATAGCTTCTACTTGGATTCTTTCCCAACAACCATCCATATGCAAGAACTTAAGGCTTGAACTTGAAATTTGAAGATTGGATGACAAAACAGTTACATGGTCCTCTATAAAACAACTTTCAAGGGAGGGGCAACGCAAAATTAGACTATGGAGTACTTTAGCTTCCACATCAACATACGATAAAGACATAGATTTCAAACACGGAAGGTTCACATGAGAAATCTCCTCCAACTTCATGAACTTCAAATTTAGGATAGTCAATGATCTTAAATCAAGTGCAAACTGAGGCAAGTGGTAAAATCCACTCATACAATCTATACCGCCTGCATAGACAATCAATTCCTTAAGATGGGTCCGAGCTGCAAAACTTAACCACCTATCCACTTGAAAACTGTCCACGCGACAATGGGAAATCCTAAGTTCAAACCTAGCTATAACTGAAGTTGTATTCCCTTGCATACCCATCTGGCGGTGCTTCAAACATTGCTCCACAAAATTGAAGAACAACTCTTCTTTTATCTGTTGATCATCGAATTTTAAAGCGGGAATTGAGTACCACATTCGTCTCCAACGCCTGGAAAGGAGGCTCATCCGAACAGCATAAATGGTGGGCAGAAAAGAGAGAATGTGATGGATAACATGATCAGGGAGTTTTGATATCAGATCCGCAGCCATGATTTTCGGTCCTTGACCTTCTTCTTTTGTTCCATCATGCACTTTTCTTCTTTTCTTGGCCATGTCTGTACATTTGGCAATGACATAGACTATGCAGTTTACCAAGTATACCAGATCACAAAAAGACTTCAAGAGGGAAAATTAACCGCCATATTCCTAAATTTAAAAAAAATGCCATTTGTTCAATTAAATATTTAAAAACTGTTCATTTACCAAAATTTTCCAGACAGTTTCTCAAACCCTTATTTAAAAAAAAAAATTTTAAAACTTTCATTTTCTAATTTTACAAAATTACGGTCGTTTACCGCAGATCCCATTAAAGTCACCTCAAACGGAATCCGCTTAACATTAAAAAATAAATAAATAAATAAATAAATAATAAAAGGAGAGGGAGAGAGAGACCGAAACAAGGGACTTTCAATCAAGTACTTCATACCATAAAATGTTTTCAAAAGATTAAATCTTTTCAATCTAAAAAGAGAAAGAAGAGCAAAACTTTGTCTCACTTAGCAAACCAGAATCTATTTAGCAACATTTCCATAATTAATAATATCTCGAGAACCTAAGTTTTTGGGTAATTAAGATTTAGTAAACTGGGAATGGAAGAAACTAATTATATAATATTCAAACGAAGATGGTAGGAGAAAAAGAAATTACCTTTGAGAAAGCCGCAGCAGAGTATTCGACGAAGAAAGAAGAAGAGACCGCAGAAAAAATTTAGTGAACCGCAGAGCAAAGAGTGACCAAAAGCCGATGTAAGATAAAGCCCTCTATATAAAACGACAAACAAACAAACAAACAAAAAGGAAACGACAATCTTTCTTCCAAAAAGTGGCAAACGGCAGCTTAAATTAACGCCTTGGCCCTGCCTCATTTTCTTTTTTTCATCCTAGCGCCTACCCCACTTTAGAACATTTAGTGTTAAATTGATGTGTCAAAAATAAATTCTTCTATTTGAGTGAAAAGTATTTTCTAATAAAATTCTAAATTGATATCGAATTTACTACAACTTAAATTTAGTGACAAATTTTCACTAAGTATAACTAATGCTAAAATGTCAATTTGACATTTGATTTTTTTTAGTTCATTTATCAACTTTTTCGTCTAATCATTATAGTTTTGCTGATTTCAAATTATTTAAATACTAAAATTTTATTTTTATGAATTTCAAAGCTAATAATGATGACAGAAAGTATATATATAGTTTGGAATCAACGTTATATATTAGAGCATAAATATAATTTTTTGAAAATTATTTTTTGCTCTATAGATATGCCCGGTAGAACAATTCTGTGTCATATGGTGTTGCCATTTTACGAATCCTTTCATGTTCTAGACAATGGTCATGGTATTCAAATAATGGAAGACCCTTAACTGCAAAAATAAACATATCAACAAAATCAGGACCCAATTAAGAGAGAGAAAGATACTAAATCGTGTTAACTAATCAATTGAGTTACTATTGTGTTACATTCTTTCTCGCAAACTTTTGTAATTTTTCTTTTTATTTTATTAATTTCAATTAGGGACTTGTGGCGGGATGTTGTCAAGAGAACTCAAAAACAAAAAATAAAAAAAATATATTAGAGATATCAATTCTAATCTTAATTTTTGAATACCAATCTATGTGTCATATGAATTGTCTTATTTTTTATTATTATTGATAAATATTTAAAATATTATCACATCAATTGATTGCAGCTACTAATGAAAATATGACATGTTAATTGATACTCAAAAAGTTAGAATTAGAGAGAGTGTCCTAAGCATTATGCAAAATAAAATAAATAAACAATTCTACTATGGAGAGAATTTTCTTGTTTTGAGGGATTTCTGTGTATAATAAAAAACTCAGCAAGAGAATTCTCAGCACACAAAAGAAGAGGCTAACTTTATAAAACAACTCAAAAATTAAACTTTAACTGGTATACATGTTGATAGTTTTTACAAGGTAGCTTTTTAACTTGAGTAATTAGCTTAAATTATCCACGAACTCTTTAATAGGTGATACTTTGTTTTTTTTTTTTTTTTTTATTATGCTGACTCTAAATTCTCTAAAAAGGTAACGATTTAGTTCCTTCCATCTACCTCCGTTAAATTACTAACGGAATAAACTATGTGCAATATATGTAATCTAATTTATAAAGGTATTTTAGTAATATAATAATAATTAATTTAAAAAAATTTTAAAAAAATCATTAAAAAAACAATTTTCTCCTTTCTCTCTCCTCTCTTTTTCTCTTCATTTCTCAAAACCTCATCGACGAACTCCTCGAGGGGTGGACGGCGACGAAGACATAGGGGAAGGAGGGACCCAGATCTGCGTAACTCCGGTGTTTTGGGTGGGGGGAGGGGGGGGGGCACTGTGCATGGGAGAGGGAGAACGAGGAAGGAAAGACAACGGAGAAGGGGGGTGACGACGAAGGGAGAGGGAAGAAGGGGAGGCAAGAGAGAAGGGGTTGGGGGGGGGGGGGAGAGGGATAGTCGTTGGGCAAGAGGGGCCAAATCTAGCACGGGGACCGTCGTCTAGAGGGGGAGATTAAATATAGCACCTAGGTCGCATGGGGGGCTCATCGTCCGAGGAGAGGGAGCCTAGGTCGACGGTGAAGACACAAGGGGGTGGGGGGCCACCCAAATTAGTGTTTGGCATTAGGTCCGAGCTCGATGACGATGAAGGCAGGCGTCGGATCATGGAGGTGGGAAGGGGGTGGGCTGGGTTTGAGTTTAGCTCTCTCTCTCTCTTTTATTTATTTTTATTTTTATTTTATTGATATGAATAAGGGTATTTTTTATCTTTTTAAGGTTAATTGAGCTCATGTAATGGCTCACGTGACTCATTTAATTAGAAATTTAACAGATGTGGATGAAAAAGACTAAATTGTCACATTTTTTGAGAGTTTAGGGTCAATACGGTAAAAAAAAAAGTGACTAAAATGTCATCTCTTAAATAATTCAGATATCATTTGGTCGAATTACTGTTTTAACTTTATGTAAAGAAATAAATAAATAGCATTTTTATAGTAAATAATTAAAACAAAGTAGGTTTCAAAAATATTTGAGAAAATTAGGTAAATAATAGACAATTTTTAAACTATTATTTAAACAAATGACTGAGATTATTTTAATTTAGAAAAATAATTATTAATTATAATTAATCAATAAAAATTACATATCAATACTAGTTAATTATTGATTGATTTTTTTAAAAGGTCATTTTGTTAGTATTACAAAATTTTAACCATTTAAAAAAAAATTAAAAAGATCATTTCTCGAGGTATCATTAAATATTTGCAATAAATAAATCATTAAATTAATACATTTACTATTTGATATTATTTATTTTAAATATTTTAAAATCATGTTGTTATTTTTTTTTAATTTAGTAAAACATGCAAATTATTATAATTTCCATTAACGGGACTTTATTTATTTAGGTATTTCTATAACCAGACCCTTTAATTTTACCCATTAATAGAGTAAAAAAAAATTTACCATCAATACATTTTAAACGGTAAAGATTAAAAAGGTGCACCTAATAACTTTAAGATTGAACACATAATATTACACAAAAAAAAAAAAATAATAATAATAATGAATCTGCAAATCATCCATTCACCGAGGCCCTCCATGGTCCCCAACAAGGTTGTTCACCGACGGCAGCAAATCCGTGGTCCCCAACAGGGGTCCCCTCATATTCGATGATGGGATTTTGGAAGCAACGTCCGAGTTTGTCGGTGGAAGAACCGGCTTGGATCGGGGAGGCGACAACTCGTCAAACGGACAATCGGCGGCGTTGGTAGGACTGCTCTCCAATCGACTGAGCGGAGGCATTTAAGCTTTGTACGGTCGGGCGATTTCGTCGGATCTGGATCTTCTACGCACAATTCCGTGAGTTCTGCCGTTTGTGGTTCCGGCGGCGGCGTTGGGAGAAGCCACGATTCCGTCGTCAGATTTTCGCGCCGTCGTCAGATTTGCACGCCTTCGTCAGATCTGCAGTATCTCCTGCGCACGATTCCGGGCACAGAGGGGGGCGATTTTTCTGACGGCGACGACGGCGTGGAGTGACCGAGAGGCGATCCCACATGGGCGACGGCCGACGAATCTGCCAAGAACGGCGATGTCGGGGTTTTGTTTTGTTTTGTTTTTTCAGATTTTTTGAAATGTTTTGTAAATTAATAATTATGGGTTTTATGATTTATTAGTGTATGCTTTTAATCTCAGTCAGCCAAAATTAATGGAATGGTAAAAAATATTTACTCCATTAATAGGAAAAAGTTAGGGGGTTTCATTCTAATTTATTAATCTATATAATTAATGTTTATTTCCGTACAAAAACTTTACTTTTAACTATCAGCTTTATTACTGAAGATAAATCTACGCAATTTTAAGCTATTTTCATTAAAAAAAAAAGGTAAAAGAAATAAAAAGTCACAAAAATATTGATTAATTAGATGCTAATTAAAAAACGATTAATTAGAGAGAGAGAGAGAGACAGAGAGAGAGAACATGGAGCCAAAGCAGGAAGGATCTGATTAACCAAATCTCTAAACAACGCCTCCTGAGGGTCAACCATGGAAGCATGTCCATTACAACTATTGCTCCAATCATTGCTATGTTGCGCCTGTATTCGTTATAACATGATCAAGACCTCTCTATTTAAAAAGTCAATGATAAAAATTATTTTTTTAAATGAAGAAAATGTCAACCAAAGATTCCTGTCTAAGCAAACCACGACGCAACTTGCTTATAATTGCTTGTTATTTTTTTTAATATACCAACGTACAAATAAATAAATACATATATATATATATATATTCACACACATAAATATACATCTAATATCTATATATATAGTCTTTTTCTTTTGTAGTTTATGCTGAGGGTCCGCAATTATTGGTAGAAGGTTAATATTTAAGCTATTTCACGAAATAATATTTGTTTTATATGGTTATTGTTTAGATCGTTGATGCTGCAAATTTTTACTTTTTTTTTTTTTTTAACTATGGTGAACAAAATTTATTGTTTTGATTAATAATATGCTTAAAAGGTAAGGAAAAAAAATGAACTGAAAAAAGATTACCAGTAAGAGAGATCTTGATGAATTTTATTCATATATAGAAAGAAAGTAAAAAAAAAAAAAAAAAAACTTTTAGTTGAATTAATTATGAACCGAGTCGAGCATATAAACAAACAAATATGAAGAACAGCAAGCTCAAACCACAAAACATATATGCATCTCATCTGGAAGAGAGAGAGAGAGAGAGAGAGAGCAGTTGAAAATGAAATCCAAGCAAAGAAAAAAAGAAAAAAAAGAAAAAAAAGTTTCTAGAAGTTTCTGCAAAAATGAAAGTTTTAACTTGGAGACATAATCTAAAGATCCAATCTATTCCGAAACTTTTTTAAGAAGAAAGTCCGAAGCTATTACTGATGTATTAGAATGGAACAAACACAACGGATCAAACTTCTACAAAATTTATCCATTTTTTAAAAAATAAAAAAAAATCAACTAAAGTACTGTGAAAAGAAAATAAAGAAAGAGAAAGAAAGAAATTAATCACACAAAATCTCAATTGCGTGACGGCCAATTAATCTTTAAGTGAAATACAGTGGCCACAGTAATATTAATTTTAATTTTGATAGAAGAAAGTTTATAATTTTATTAAATTTATCACTATTAAAAATCATCACATAAACTCACTAAAATAAAAATTCTTACATAGTCCTCGTATAAACCCAAATCTCTCTCTTAAAGCTTTATGAAATTCGGCGAGAAATAGCCTCGTTCTCTCTTATTTCCCATGTGTTTAGGAAATAATCTAGTATACTATTATAATAATCCATCATATTACTCTTTGGTGAATAAATCCAGAGGTAGTCGTGCATCTGTGTTGAGAAGGTAAAATAGTATGACATTCTACTATATTAATATTTGATTACCGGAATATGAGATAGTACGATAGATTGTGTTAAGAAAAAGATAATATGATAGATTATCTCTAACAATCTACCATATTATACTTCAGTGATTAGAGTAAGAGAAGCTCGTCATTTGTGTTGAAAATGAAAATAATTAGATCATAAAAAATAATCACTACAAGAATAAGGCTTTAAGATAACATTGACTAATAGTGGTTTTGAAAATATATTACAGAAGACGTGGGCTTAATTCAAATTTAAATTAAAATTTAATTAGATGGGAGAGATAAGCCGCGCCAAAGCCATCTCTCCCACGATCTTTCGAAACCGCCAGCACGAAATTGCCGCGCCCAACCAACAATAGAAAAACATATTCACTGAAGATTTCCATCTCCCAAAATATTTTCTCTAAACATTTCCCTCTCTCAAAATTTCTCTTTAGACGTTCCCTTCTCATATTTCCTCCCAAACTGCTAGGGTATCGAAAATTCTTGAGACACCACTGAAGAGAAGCTCAGGGAGTACTTCGGCCAGTACGGCGAGGTCACCCAGACCGTCATCATGCGCGACAAGACCACCGGCAGACCTAGGGTTTCGGCTTCGTCGTCTTCTCCGATCCTTCTGTGCTCGATACCGTCCTCAACGACAAGCACACAATCGACGGCCGAACGGTCAGCATCTTCCCACCCCCCCCTATTAATTTCTACTTGCATTGACCTTTTCTGTGCTTAATTGAAGTTAATTCCGAGAGTTTTGATTTTTTTCTCTCTACCTATTGGATTCGATTTTTTGCTTTTTTTGGGGGGGGGGGGGGGGGGGGGGGGGGGTTTTCTTCCTCTGTTTTCTTGTTGTTCTTATTTGGGTTGCTTGCGCTTTTTGCTGTTCGCCAGTGATTGGAATTTTCGTGGTATTGTTTAATGGGATTTCTTCTGGGGCTTTCATCTGGGAATTATCTTATCAGGGCAAATGGAGTTTAATTTATCGAGACTTTTGTATTTTTTTATAAATAAACTGTTGTGCGGAATTCTCTTGAATTCCTTTTGTAGTGGGTATACGTTTTTTTTTTTTTCATTTCGGTATTTTTTTTAAATATTTTTTCAAATCCTATATGAGTTGGAGTTAATAACGCCATTGTTTTAGTAGAAAGCTTAAATGCTTTCTGGTTTAACTCTGCCTTGATGCAATTTTGATGGCTTGTCACGATTTTTCCTACCGTTTAATTTTTATTTGTTCCGATCCTTGGGGGAAAAAAAAAAGTTTTCGTTCTTTGAATGGAGTTTTCCAGTTGACGAGAAAATGTTAAATTAGGAAAATGCATAATGATATTTGAGCACTCAATACTTTGGTGATCAAGGGAAGAAAATTTTCTAAAGTCGGCTGGATGCAATGAAATTTTTTTGTTAAATCTGGAAAATATGAGCAGAAACATGAAAATCTTTAAAGTAGGAGAACGCGGAACAATATTTTGAGCACTCGATACTTTGGTGATCAGGGGAAAAACTTTCTAAGTCAGCTGGACGCAATGAAAATTTGTGCTAAATCTGGAAAATATGAGCAGAAACATTCTACAATGTCTTATATTGTTCTAATTTCTCTGTTTGGTATTATAATAAATAAATAAAAGAAAAGAAAAGAAAAAAGAAGAAGTTTGTGAATTTAGGAATGGTTTCTTGACAGCCTTTGAAATACTGTTCTTGTGGATCCAAATGAACTTTCCTCCCTCTTTTTGACGTTTGTTTCTATCAACATGAATATTAAAACTTTTTTATCTGGTTTCCGCATGAAATAGTTTAGAACATATAATAGTAGACTTGTTGTTCTTGCATATTGCATTTTTCCCCCTCTTGTTCTTACTGTTGCAAGACTAAATGCGAATGTCTTTGTACCTGTATACATGTGTTTATGTTCGAAGCATATTAAAGTTTCAAACTTTGGTCTCACAGGTGGAGGCAAAAAGGGCTTTGTCAAGAGAATCTCTGTCTTGAATGATTGGTACGGCTTGGTTTATTCATTTCTAGCTTGATCGATTTACTTAATTTTCAGTCTCTGTACTTTCAATTTTTAGGTGAATTTGACATTGGCGTTTAATTCCCAAGATCACACAATGAACCGGAATGGCTACTCGATCCCAATCTCTCCCCCATTTTCATTCTTTAAATCCAGTGAATTCAACCTCTGGTAAGTCCTTAAGATCTTTCTAAATCTTCTATCTTCTCATTTTATTTTCACTCTCGATGAAAAAACTATGTGCATTATTTAATTTTTATCCTAATTAAACTCCACGTGACTTTTTTATTTTTTATTTTTGGTTGTTTGTTTGTTCGCTTAACTACACTCCATTTGTGTAAGTTCTAGGAATGCTATACATCAATTGTTTTTGACTTTCTTTATTCTTATTTGGTCTGGTAATTGGTTATGTATCAGTGTCTTGTAGTTGTATATATGATGAGTGGATGAATTTTTGTGTTCCAGTTTATGAGTTGGTTATGTACACTCTTTAGAAACTGAAGGGAATAAAGTTTGTGCTAGTAGATTGAGCATTAACTCTAATTATATGCTTAAATGATGGGTTGTCTTTTGTTTACTAGTTATGCGAACATTTATGACTTGGTAATTCAAGAAAGGTATTCGATAAAACGTCTGAATGTGCTCCGAAAAAAAAAATGAAATTTCTGTTCTGGCTGGGGCAAATACAGCCTCTTCTTGTCATCCAAAAACTTTAAATTTTATTTGGATTATGAGGGGATGAAGTATACAATGTTAAAATAGTCACTATCATACTTTCAAAAAAAAAAAGCCACAATCAAATTTTTACACAAAAAGAAATTAGGAGAATTTGGAATGCCGGACTACTATTGATGGAAATTTTTTGGTAACAGTAGGACAGCCAAATTCTTCTTTGTATCAGAAATGCCAAATGACATCCAAATGGCATGAAAATTTATATGAAGAATGCTAGACATGTCTATTCTTGTTTTGTAAAGTTTGAGATGAATTGGTTTTATATACATGTTCTTATGAATTTTTCAATAGAAGTTGCTGTAAACCATGTCTATTCTTATTTTGTACATGAATTGTTTTAATATTTTTAGGAGCAAGAGAGATCTTTGGCTAATCTGGTTCTGTTTTCTTTTGGATCTCAAACCCTGTAGTGATTTCATAAAGTTAAGATCGGAGAGGGGAGGTGGACGAGCTGGGTGTCGATAAATCAATCATCTAGAACAGTTTAATGTCACATTGTGGTGGTAAGTTGGGTTCATATATTTTTCCTTGCATATGAATTATATAATTTATATGTTCCCTTCCTCATACTTGATTTTGACCTTATTGGTGATTTTTCTGTTCCTCAGCGTTTACTTTCTTGCTAATTGATATTGCCTTACAAATTGCCTGCTCATGGTAGAATGAACATTGATTTTTGGATTATTGATAGATCCGTACACGCATGGCTAAAATTATGGATGTGGTGATTTTTCAGCTTCAAGCCATCAACTTTATCTTTCAATTCTCATTAATGCTAGCCTTTGTTACAATCTCAAGAATTTTGGCATCGCGTCTTCAGATTTGCTTCAAGCTTTAAGTGCATGTGTTACTAGCGAAGACCTGTCCCATTGAGACCACATGATTTTTTTTTTTTTTTTTTGGTGAAAGTCTTCCTTTTTCTTTGGATATTCATTTAAATTCTTGTGAGAACTTGTATCAATTAATTATGGTTTACATGTTTTAGTCACAAATTCTATCACAATGAATTATGTGGCCTTGTGGATTTGTATTGATGATATTATATTTAATACCACATTGATTTCAAGTTTCAATTGAAATTTTATAATGTCAAAATGGCTTCAAAATATTTGTAATATATATAAAGCACAGTACAAAGGTACATTTTTGAAGCACTAGTGAAAGTTGTACCGTGTCAGCGAACATAGCACCAAGAAAATGCTACCAGAAGGAAAATATAGCATCAGAAAAATGCTAACGAAAGAAAAATATAGCACCAGAAAAATGCTACCGGAATGAAAATATAGCACCAGAAAAATGCTACCAGAAAGAAAAATATAGCACCAGAAAAATGCTACCAAAAAAGAAAAATATAGCACCAGAAAAATGCTATAGAAGATACATACTTTTAATAACAGGGCAGTGATAGCGTTTGTAAAAATGTTATTAAATATCTACGATAGCATTTTTTGAACGCTATCAAATCCCGTTTTTGTTGTAGTGAATGTACCAAATTATTATTCAGTGAGCTGTGACTGACATGTTACCGAAAGTCCTCGATGGTCATTGTTGGTTTTGGCAATTTTAGTAGATTACCCATAGTAATTTGGTAGATTGCCTTTTTTATTGGCATGGAAATTTCAGTGGAACACGTAGTGTGTTTTGCCTTTGATCCCCATAGCTCATACTTTGTTTTACGGGCCTTTACTTTACTCCTTAATATCTTAAAATAGAGGCTGCATTATCTCTAGTTGTGACATATGATTACACTGTATTAAACAGATTATTCCACAAAACGAGTTAGATTTTTTTATATATGTATCATGCAAATAAACGTTGATTTGATAGACAAGACTAGTTGATCGATTCTTTACCTTTCTCTTTTTATTTTATTTTCTGTTTGATCATCTTATTGATTTTGAGTATGATCTAAGAGATGCGTGAGTTCTTCTTTAGAGGAAATCGGGCTTACTGAGTTGTCGAGGAAAACATTGGAATTCTTATGATCACTATGTAATTCTACTGCACAGCATATCCACATCTGTCATCAAGAAGAAGAAGAAGAAGAAGGAAAGGACAAAAAAAAAAAAAAAAAAACCCCTGACAACAACAACTTCTTCTTCGATAAGTCTAATATAAACCCATCTGCTAATATCTTCTGGAATTTTAAAATTCGATGACCACCTTCACTGGCCTTGCAATGGGCTTTGCAGGATTCTTGCAGCATATATGGAAATATTTTTCAGACAAGACGGTCTGAATGATATAACAAGTTCAAGTTCATCTAAAATCTTTCAGTTTGTAACACAATCATCAAGGCAAACAACCACACTACATGTGACGGATGGGTTTAAAATAGTGTAAAGAGATGAAATCTTAAAAAAAAAAAAAAAACAGTATGAATGCATCCAAAAACATAAAATTACACATCTCCAAAAAGTTTGCTACTCAATCTTCCGCATGTAACGTGACAGGAACGTCAGGCATCAGTTTGGGGCATTGGAGTTCAAGATCATGAGAATAAGGTGCAAGCAGTCCGGGCTGTCCACAAATGCTTCAGAAATATCGTCCTCCAGTTCAAATCCTCCAGATTTCCCTCGATATTCTTCTTTCATCATCATCATGTCTCCTTCAGCCACAGTCGTGATGACCCTCACGATTGTTTCATAATCAATATGACGATCTGCATCTATCATCCCCTGTATGTTTGGATCTCTCATTGCTCCAAATGCCTCGTACAGCTTCTGTAAAAGAATTGCAAAAGCATTATAAGACTAAATTACAAAATAAACACCCCTATATATTCAAATTTTTTCCACTCAATCATACTAGCTATTTATTCCTAAAATTTATAGCAATCATAAAAATCTAAAATCGATGCAAATACATACCTTGACGATTCAAATTGAAGGAAAAAAACACGCACGCACAAAGACACATAGCAAACCATCAACCAAACAAAAAGTGAATACATTCTATTGATCACCAAACACCAACTTGCAAAGCATAGTTTTCCAATATTTAAGTGGGAAAATCTCTATTGGACACTTTGGTTGAATACAATTCCAAATCAAAAGGTTATATCACTAACTATCATGTGCATGGGGATACGGAAAATATGTAAAGTAATGCAAAGACAAGACATTTTAAATGACCAAATTTTCAGAAAAAGTACTAGTAGTCAAAAACAGAAGTAAACAGATGATTTACTGCCCTATTGATGAACACTTTGAGGTGTGGAAGATTTACCTCTGCAAAAAATTCAGGACGGTTCACGGCGCATCTGATTTTAGTTATAAGTCCATGCTCAAAATGTCCATACCCTGCACGAGTTAAATCCTGAGAAAAATTACTCAGTTAGACACCAGTGCAAGACAACCAAACATGAAATTTGGAAATATGATAAAAAGGCATGAGAAGCAGTGTATACCTCTACCAAGGGTTTCCTATATTCTGTACGGTATCGATCAGCAACAATTCGCAAATCTTCTTCATTTAGTTCATAAATACTGTCCATGATAGCCAGTCGGGGACATTTGTAGGTCTCTTGAACTTTTTCATGCAGATACCTCACAGTATTTTCAAGGCGCTCTTCGCCTACACCAGCATTTCCATGTGGTACGCCTATGTGCTTTAGCAGCAGCTATGTATACACAAATCAAGTTGAAACAATTAAGAATGAATTCTCTATATAGAACTTATCTCTACTTTATCTTATTTACGAACCTCTATGTATATGTGTGTGTGTGTGTATCTAGTATAATTATTAGGATGAAATCCTAAACTCAGTTTATGAATTAATGATATTGATAGCACAATAATGTTTTAGAAATTAAATATAAAATGTGATAACAAATCAATAACGTCACAGGAGAGTCTGTTCAAAACCTAATTAGACAAATGAAAATTTTCAAATTAACTATCATTACTAGCTCTGTAGGTGGTTTTAAACAAATAAAACGGGGGAAGAGGTGTGCTTTTAAACGATATGCATGTAATACTGATCAATCCATTAGTATTCTTTTATATATATTTTTGGCTTAAAGTCAATAGATGTCTAATATGATGAGTAGAAAGAGAGACAATAATAATAATAATAATAATTGTAAAGAGACAAAAAAAAAATATTGTAACCACTTTTTAACACTACTAAAGGCTGAAATTTGTGAACACAATAATATTTGTAACCTAGGCATTGCTTATAAATCATTTTGATAACAGCTGAGAACACATAAATAAAACATGTAAACCTTTCTATGATCCCCAAACGTGAAGGTTTCAATGTCATCTTCAAGTTCTCTTCCAAATAGTGAAGGGTAGATTCCTTTAACTTGTTGAATCTCCGATGAGTACAGAGAACATATCACGACCGTGGCAGGTTTAAGATTCTTCTTGGTCAAATTCTTGTTGATCACAATTGTGGGATAATACTTATGTGGAAGCAGCAGCCGCAGTGCAAAATCCTGAGCGGTTAGGAACAAAATAGGAGATACTAATAGTTGTGATGAAAAAATAGTGTTATTTTTGGAACTTTTAAGAACCGCATGCATAGCCAAATATAGTTCCGGTTGCCAAATGGGGGAGAAAAAATAAACGAAAAATATAAAAGGGGTACTGCATGGCCAAATAGGTACGTATACACGTAATTCAAAAACCATAATATAGATTGATGTAATTCCCTTCTCATCAGAACTTCAAAAGTCTTATATATGTACGTACTAGGATATGGTTATGTTCACCAAGTTCTTGGTAGCAGCTTTCAATAAGTGCCCGGGAGAACAATCCTTGGTCATACGGTCCTGCCATATTGCGAATCCTACTTAATGTTGCAGTCCAGCCAAGTCTTCTTCCTGATGATAGAAGATCCAAAACAGAAAAAGTGGGCATAACAGGAAAATTAGAACTCAAGAAGAGAGAAAAAGAAGCTATTGTGTTAACTAATTAACCAATTCAATGTTACGGAGAGAGTGAGAAATTTTCTTGTTTCGAGGGATTAATTTTTGCATGTATATAAAATAAAAGACCCAACAAGATAATTCTCGGCACACACAAGACATTCTAAAGCAGTGGAAAAATTAAAATTTAATTCGTAGACCATTTTATAGGTTTTACAAATTATATAAGTCGCTTTTGAGATAAAGAAGTAAATACCATTTTCACAGCAAATAATCAAAATAAAAGTAGGTTTTGAAAATATTTGAAAAAATGAGATAAATAGAAAGTTTCTTTTTATTTAAATAGATGATTTCGATATTTTTTAATTTAATAAAATAATTACCATCAATAACTGAAATATACATGTTAATATTACCATGTCCATCTGTCAATCATAACAAAACTTCTAATAAACATATAATTTATTAATTAGTAAATTTACTATTTATTGTTACTTACTCTTAATTATTTTAAATAGTGCAATTTTCTTTTTTTTTAATTTGTAAAAAATACTATATAGTCAATTTTTGTTAATGGAACTTTATTTCTCTATCAATCAATATATAATTTAGGTTTTGTTCTTTACGAAATCTTCACTTCTTCTAGTGTCAACTTAGTCCCTAAGATACATGTATGCAATTTAAAGTGACGCACAACAAACAAACAAACAAACAAACAAAAATTTTCACTGTAAAAAATGAAAAGAAATAAAATCAAATCGCGAAATTAATTCATCAGACAAAAAAGAGACAGTACTTGATCGTAGAGCCAAAGCAACATTGTTAACCAAATCTCGAAAGACCGCATTCTCATGGTCAGCCATTGAAGCAGGTCCATCAACACTGTTGCTCCCATGTCCGAAATGTGGTACCTGTATTAGTTATTAGAACATGATGAAGACCTCTCCATTTAAAATGAATTGGAGTCATTGACATATATATATATATATATATATATATATATGTATACATATCCTATATAAATAGAAGAAAAAGTCACCAAAAGATTCCTGTGTAATGAAGCCACCTACACTCAACTTGCATGCTTTTTAATTTTTAAAGAATTCTTTGGTGGTTTATGTTGAGCGTCGGCAATTAGTGGTAGAAGGTTATTATTATTATAAGATATTTTTTAAACTATTTTACGAAACAATATTTGTTTTATGGTTATTGTTCAGATCGTTGACGCTGCAAATTTTTACTTTTTCTTTTCCTTTTTTTTTTTTTTATTACAGCTAAAAACATTTGTTGTTTTGATTAAACAATCTTAAAAGGAACGGGAAAAAAAAAAATTAACTGAAAAAAGAATACCAGTAAGAGAAATCTTGATGGATTTTATTTATATAGGAAAAAAAAAACACTTCTTTTAGATCAATTAACGAATCGAGTCGACCGTATAAACAAAGAAATATGATGACCAGCGAGCTCAAAGCACAAAACATATATACATCCCATCTGGCCGGGGGGCCGCCGGAGGGGGGGGGGGGGGGGGAGCAGTTGAAAATGAAATCCAAGCTCCAGAAATTTCTGAAAAAATGAAAGTTTTAACTTGGAGACATAATCGAAAGATTCAATCTAATCCAATTTATATATGACTTTATGTATTAAAACAAAACAAACAGAACGGATCAAACTTATACAGACTTTTCATTTTTGAAAATATATATATATATATATATATATATAAACCAAACTGTGAAAAGAAAATAAAAAAGAAATTAATCACACAAAATCCCAATTGCTTGACGGCCAATTAATCTTTACCTGAGATACGGCGGCCATATCGATGAGCTGAAACTTCCGGTTGTTCCGAAGACGCCGCAGTAAGAGCTGAGGGGTTTTCTGAATTGGAGGTGAAGGTAGGGTTTGGGTAGAAAAGCTACATTTATAGTGCAGCTCATCAAGAAACCCTAGCTAGTTCATTTTTATGGCCTGGTCAAGACAACGACGTTAATGTTTTACTATTACACAGTTCACGCGTAAGATTGACGAGAGTGGGTTGTCTTTACCATTGGTTGGACTTTTTACCAATATTAACTCCAAGTAAACTGTCAAAAATATTAACCTAATATATATATATATATATATATATATATTACTTGGCTTTTTACAATATTAATCTACAAGTAATTGTCCAAAAAAAAAAAAAAAAAGGCCTCCGATAACCTCTCTATATATATATATATATATTATATTAGTTAGGCCTTTAACAATATTAACGGCATCCACATCCAATAATAAATGAAACTTTCCTTTCAAAAAAAAAAAAACAAAAACAAAAACAAAAACAAATGAAACATCCAAAACATCTATATCATGCCAGTCAAATTCGATATAATTCGTGCTATCAGAGCACGCGCGGTATTAATATGGCACAGTTATATAATTTTATGTAGTACTCATTTTATACATTTTTAAATAAACATCCGAATCTCCTAATTTTAAAAACTTAAAAATAATCATAAGAACATATCCAAGATTTTATTCACGTTTGGGTACGTAAAAGGAACTTTTCTTTTTCATTTCTCATCATCGTAATTTTTTTCACTGTAGGTAACTTTTTTGTCATAATATATTTTAAAGAGGTTAATTAAAATTGAATTTAAAACAATCACATATATATATATATATATATTATTGTATGATATTGGTAATCTTGTTTAGGGAACAAAAAAGATATTGGAAATATCACAATTAATCTAAATCAATCATATGTTATGGTATGATTTTGGTAAGATTGTTAAGGGGAAAAAGGATAATGGTAATATAATAGCAAATCTTCCCCTAAAAAAAAATCATAGCAATCTTTTCTACCACACATATATGTTGCAGCACAGCATCAATAAAAAGCAAACAGTCAAATACAAAAATCAAAATTAATCTTCTAAGAAAAATAAATAAAATTCATATATTTTCAAAAATCAAAATTAATCTTCTAAGAAAAATAAATAAAATTCATATATTTTCTTGTAGTTGTGCATGCGTTTCATTAAGGGAGACACATTTGTCTTTTTAATTCTTTTGTTTTACCGAATCAAAAGTTTGATGGTTTGAAACCAAGGATATTTTAGAAATTCAATTGAATGCACAGGCAAATTAAAAAAAAATATATCATATCAGACAGATGTTTTAATATTAAACAGCACCACATTGGCCACCACATGACTGTTGAACAAAACAGAATATATATTTAAGACTAAAAAAAGATATATGTTGGATGTTAACTAACAAATTATAACAAATTTAAGACGTGGTATTAAATTGTTCAAATAAAACACTTAAATTAGAAATTGTTCAAAAGTTGCTGCAAGCAGACCCATTGAAGTGCCCTTCAAGGTTGGTGAGAAAGCATCTATTTCTTCTAAAGTTGCATTAGAAAACTCTGGCTCTGAATTTGTTGATGAAATAGATAGACAAAAACTTCTGTTTGGCCTTCTTGTACCGGATGTATTACTGAAGGCAAAATGAACTTGAGTCTAGAGCTAGAAACAGAGAGTTTAGAGCTAAATGAAGGCAAAATGGAAAAACTAGTTGCCCCATGTTATTTTACTATCGTTGTGGGTCTTGACATGGATATTGGCGGTGCTTGAAAAGCTTATGAGGAGAATACAAAGGGTCCCAATACAAGTGTTCGGGAAAATTTGCTTGTCTCTTATGCTAGCTAGTTTTCAGCGGGATGTCGCTAATTTTGTGAATGGTGGTATGAATGTGGCAAATTACGATTGGAAAATTGCGTGGGTCGAAGCTAATTATAGGGAAACTGCTTTCTTGGATAATGCTTTACCTTGGTATAAATTATTTGAAGGGGACCCAAATCCTTTAGTTAAAGGTGCTATTGACAATAACAGGAGAGAAGTGGAAACAGTAGAATTGAAAGGTGGAGTTGTGAGGGTTATTAAGGAGCCATTGACAGCTTTTGCAGCGTCCCTTATTGTATTCTTTATTATTGGAAGGCCTAAAATTGAAGTACCTTGGTGATGATAATGAACAAGGGAGAGACTACTCATTGATTACTTAGATCCTAGGTTCCCTGGAGCTGGACAAAATAGTTTTCCAACATGCAACAACTTTGACAAACTCCAAACCTAAGATGTGGAGGAAATGTGCAGCCTTGGGACTTCATGACGTTGTTGAAGAAGTGATCAAGAATAGGGGCAGCAAGCGACTTAGCCTTTGAAGGGAGATCAAAACAGTTTTGAAAGTTACTTTGATACCTTTGTGGATTCATGATGAACTGAAAAGGGAATTTTCTGTTGGAGTTTACCAAAATCAAAGGAATGGAAAAAAAAAAAGGCTTGCTTTGGAGGTTTGGTTTTCCCCCTAGATGTTGTTTTCAAGGCTCATGTTTGAATTGAACTTGAGGACAAGTTCTTTCTGAGAAGGGAAGAACTGATGTAGGAGCTTCCATGAAGACGTTGCTGCTTCTAAACTTGACGATTCGGGGTTGAATCCTTCTTAAGCGTAGGAACATCAAGTTGTTTTGCTTGTCGTTTTTTTTGGAAGTTTCCTTTACTGTTTGTAATAAGACCTGAGTTGTCGTTTTAATTAGAGGCTGTTTTGTCGATTTTTTTTTTTTTAAGTATCCAAAACGTGGTCGTTTTTGGAGGTCTAGTCCCTTAGTTGAGCGTGTCTTTGATGCAGCCCCTTTGGTGTATTAGCTCCTCTGTACTCTCAAGGAAGAGACCTGATTTGGTTTGTTGATGAATGAATATTGAGCTGTGCTCTCTCTGGGTTTGTTTCCCAGTTTTCTTTAGGTGTTAGTGTGATTTTCACCTATTTCTCAGTCTGAATTTCGTTCTCTGATTTGGCACCTACGTCATTTTGCTTCTGTCCACTTATGCATGTAGACATATAAATAATAACATTGCATATATGTATATAATACAAATATTACATGTGATTTTTGTATGCATAGGTGTATATAGATATTTCATTCTCTGGTCCTTGTGTAATGGACGTCTTCATGTCGACTTATATTACTGTAGGATTTATAAACCACAAGTTTCTGAGGTAATCTGATTAGCAGTTAGCTAAGCTTTTAATTTGATTACAAGAGACTGGAATGTTTCCCGTGAAGGTGGCGCCAGTGACATGGCGACGGAGCTCAACGATCCTCTCTGGAGCCCCAAATGCCTCTTCACTTCTCCCCATCTCATTCGCTAGGTACTCTCTCTCTCCGTTTCTTTTTGTGTGTAGTTTTGGCTTCTAAGCAATTATGCGAACAATTGAAAAATTATATTATTAGGTTTACTTTTTGCAATTTTGGTGCCCAAAAGTGTACATTGATTCAGTTTTGTGACATAAGAATTTGGTTAAGAGTTGACAAACTTGAAAACTTGTCTATTGGAGTTGAAACACTAATTTTAGGCCTTTCTGAAATGTGGTTATAGTAGGTGACAAGAAGTTTGAATCAAGGCATGTTCAGACCAGAGGGAGAGAGGGAGCGTCGGTTGTGGCGCGTCGGAGCTGGTGATATGTAGTTGTGCAGATTTTGGTGACCTGTAACACATTCCTTTGTGGCTATTCATGTACGTTTGTATGTTTTGTTTTTCTACTAAAAAAGATTTCAAAAATGTATTTTAGTATAATATAAAAAATAATCTATCAAAATCTCTTCAAATAAAAAAAAAAAATTATTCTGATAGAGTCCAAATAATATTTTGGCAAAATCTAAAAAATATTCTATTAGAATCTAAAAAGTATTATAACAGAATTTCTTCGATAATCGGTATCGATGATCAGAGTCATAAATTCTTTCAGATTACGACTGTAAAATTCTACCAGAACATCAAAAATATTTTAGTAGAATACTCACAATATTCTACTAGAATAGTCCTGTGATCAGTGCCAATAGCTAGAGTCAGAGATTTTCGATCATCCATGTTGAAAACATAAAATATTCTAATAATGAAAATATTCTACTAGAATATTTCGAGGACAGGCGCCAGTGGTTAGAGTGAGGAGGCATCCGATCATCCATCTTAAAAAAAGAAAGTATCTTAGTAGAATATGAAAAATATTCTACTATAATACTATGGCGACCAGCGTTGATGGCTCTTGTCAGAGATGTTTGGCTATCCATGTTGAGAATACAAAATATTCTTGTAGAATTTCCAAAATATAGACAATATAAGATCATGTAGATTTTTTTTTAATTAAAATAGATAATTTGAGTAAAACATATTACGTTGACATTTGATCCGTATTTTGACCTTTGACTAATACTATTGGGTGACAAAGAAGTAAAATGTCTAAACACCGTGTCAAAAATATCAAGAGCTTTTGAAATAGTGGCATTTGTGACATTCCCCCAATTTATAATGAAGACTCTGTACTCCCAAATCTCTTTCTTAAAGCTTTATGAAGCTCGGCGAGAAATAGGCTCGCGCTCTCTTTTCTATGTGTTTAGGAAATAATCTAGTATACCATTGTAAAATCTATCATATTACTTTTTGGTGATCGGATCCGGAGGTAGCCGGTCATCTGTGTTGAGAAGGTAAAATAATATGACATTCTACTATATTAATCTTTGATGACAGGAATCTGAGATGTACGACAGTTTGTGTTAAAAAAAAAAATCTAATATAATAGATTATCTCTAATAATCTATCATATTACACTTTAGTAATTAGAGTCAGAGAAGCTCGTCATCTGTGTTGATAATGAAAATAATATTGTAGATCATAAAATATAATGTACCAAATTACTATTCAGTGAGAGGTGACTGACATATGACCGGAAGCCTCTGATGGTCATTGTTGGGTTCGGCAATTTAGTAGAATACCAGTAGTAACTTGGTAGATTGCCTTGTTTTATTGGTAGTGAAATTTCAGTAGAACACATGGTTTTTTTGCTTTTGATCCTCATAGCTCAGGTTTTGTTTTACGGGTCTTGTCTTTACTCCTTGACATCTTAAAACAGAGGCTGCATTATCTCTAGTTGTGTCATATAATTACAATATATTAAACAGATTATTCCACAAAACGGGTTGGATTTTTTTATAAATGTATCTTGCAAATAAAAGTTGATTTGATAGACAAGACTAGTTGATCGATTCTTTACCTTTCTTCTTTTTTTTTTTTTTTAATTATCTGTTTCATCATCTTATTGATTTTGAGTATGATCTAAGAGATCCGTGAGTTCTTCTTTAGAGGAAATCAGGCTTATTGTGTCGTCGAGGAAAAATATGAATTCTTATGATCACAATGTAATTCTACGGCACAACATATCCACATCTGTAATCAGGAAGAAGAAGAAGGAATAAAAAAAAAAAAAAACCCCCGACAACAACAACAACAACAACAAATCATACTGTTTCTGTAATTTTGATTTTCTATGACCACCTTCACTGGCCTTGCAAAAGGCTTTGCAGGATTCTTGCAGCATAAATAGAAAAAATTTTCAGACAAGACGGTTTGAATGATATAACAAGTTCAAGTTCATCCAAAATCTTTCAGTTTGTAAAACAATCATCAAGGCAAACAACCACACTACATGTGACAGGTGGGTTTAAAATAGTGTAAAGAGATCAAATCTTAAATAAAATAAAATAAAATAAAAAAAGGCAAAGAAATTAAGAAGAAGAAGAAGAAAAAGAAGTATGAAACCTGTTTATCTATACATCAAAAAAAAAAAAAAAAAACAGTATGATTTAACGCCGTATTAAATTGTTCAAAAAAAAAACACTTCAATTAAAAATGTTCAAATAAAGATCCCTTGGAGTTTGTTTGTGGCGACAAAATTTCGACCAATAACATTGAATATTTTAAAAAAAGCGTGAAACCTGTTTATCTATACATCTATACTTCTATACATGTTATAGAAAGAAGAAAAAAATTATTGTGCATATTATAGGCCGTTACGTTACTGCTTGAACTAAATTTTACTTATAATTATTAAATAGACTTAGGCTTTAGTACTGAAAATCTCGAAATAAATATATATTTTTCTTTCTTCCTTGGCCTGGCAGGGCTATGGCGCTGCTGCTGCAGCCCAGGTAGCACTGCAGCGCCAATTCTGGGCGCTGCAGCACCCAGGGACGGCCCTGGGCTGCAGGGGCTGGCAGCCTCCCCCCCCTCCCCCAGCAATCCCTTTTGCAAAACTTTGATGTAATTAGAAAAATCTAGAGCTATGGAAGTGAGATTAATCTTGTAGAGCTATGGAAGTGAGGTTAATCTTGTTTAATCTTGTTTAATCAAGATTAAGCTTGCTTAATTACACTAAGTGTCATTAAGCTTTGCCTAGAAATAGGCATCACCCCCCACCCATTTTACTCACACCTCAAAATTCCACTCTCTCATCTTTCTAGAGCTTCACTCTTTCTCTACAAATTTTCTTAGATAGTCTTAAGTTTTCTTGAGTTTCTTAGGAAAATTGTCTTTAGCCTTCAAAAATTTTCCTTCCCATTTTCCCGCATCCCAAACATCATCCTAGCCTCTTAAGAGTTTGAAGAAATCCTTCAAACCCCTTCACAGAGTTCTTCTCAAGGAGGTCCTAATTAATTCTGAGGCAGAAACTTCGATTGTTAAGGTAGTTTTCTAACCAAAACTCTAGTCATTTTTTTTAGTTTAAAATTTTTTTGGGTTAATATTTAAGTAGAAATATTGTCGAAGTTTCTGGAAATGGTGATTTGATGATATAAAGTTTTTGATTGTTCATATGAATATGTTTAACTTTGTGTTATGGGTAGTATAGAATTTTTAAAAATCAAACTTAAACCAAAGATTTTGAACTTCAATCCATTCATTAAGAGTTTTAAAAATTCAAATAAGTTTTTATTAGATAGAAACGATTATGGAAAATTAGAAAAACCATGGAACAAAGAACTATGGTGTTTATGTATGAATTTTAAAATTTTCCAGAAGTGAAATTTTGATTTTTCGATGAAATTATTCAAAACTATCGAGTTTTGGATTTAAAAAAAAAAAAAAAAGAAGTATTTATGGTCAAAATTAGACTTGGCCATTAACATGAAAATTTTAGATAACACGTAGATGAACATCGTCCATGAAGAAACTTTTATCAAATTCTTGACAGTTTGAGAGATAAGATTTTTCAAAATTTTGTAAAAACAGGGATGGCGAGTCACTAATCGAATTGATCGGGTCATGTAGAAACAAGGTTCAAGTCTACCAGTTTATTAGGATGCCTCAGCTGCATATATCACTGCACTTCCACTTGACACCTATCATAATAATAAATGGCTCGCCTCGCCGTGACCTTCTCTTGAATTCAAATAAAGGGTTCATTTGATTTGTTGTGATACAAGAAGTTTTTTTTTAAATGATTTTAATAGAATATTAAATTAAAGTAGAATATTCATATAGAATACATGGATGACATAAGAGAAAAGAGTTGATCTACAAATATTTTTATTTTCATCAGTTTTTATATCTGAAACTTTTTTTTTTTTTTTTATTTTCATCGGATCTGTTCATTTAAATTTCTGAAGATTGACTCATTGTTTGTTATTCTATACCTGTACAAAAGGATCTTGTCTAATTCACTAATTCATGGGAAGATGCTGAATTTTTGTATTTGAAAAATGTTTCAGTAGGGATCTCTGAAGTAGATGGTGATTGATAGAGTAATCCTTGATTATAATTTCTAGAATGAGTACTACGTCCAACACAAAACTTGTGGCTGGTAGTAAAACAATGATTCTCCTGTTGAGGTCTAATTCGATCTTCATAGAATTAAACAAATCAAATAGATGAAGATAAAAAAAGTGATATGTTATCCATATCCACACATATATGAATGATTCTATGTAAATAAAGGATTTACCAGTTTCCTTTTTGTTTTGAAGTTTTAACAGTCTTTTCTATATACTCCCATCAAAGTTCACTATGAATTTTTGGATACCTATCATGAGATTTATGGACACTTACTAATAGTAATAAGGATAAAAAAAAAAAAAAAAAGAGATTCTTTGCATATATGTTCGAACTACTATTGGTCATATTTCTCTTTATCGAGAAATCAAAAGGCCAGCCCAGGGCCCAGCCCCTGGGCACTGCAGCGTTGCCTGAACTGGTGAAGGAAAAAAAAAAATAGAAAGAGAGGAAAAGAGAGAGGGGGGTGGGGGGTTCAAATAAATTATGGGATATTTGTTTAGAAGAATGATTTATTTTAAAGATAAACTTCTTATTAAATATCAAGATATGATTGGATTTAAAACTTGCCACACCTTTGTTTATGTCATGGTTCATAAGCATGCCACATTTACATACTTGCCACACTTTTTACTAGCTTGTTATGTAAATATTATACTTTATATTTATGCCATGATTTCAAGTTTATATCATGTCATTGCATCTCGACTAAGTTCATAATCAAGGAACGTTAGTCTTAGACTTAGTCTTTGAATAAGATTTTTAGTTAGAGTATGATTAGGCATACTCAAATTCAATTAAATTAAAGGCTAAGATTAATTCAAGACAAGTTAGGGTGTCATACCAATCTCCTTTCAGATAGTGGAGGATCATATCATGTTATGTTATGTTTTGGTTTAAAGTTCCAGATTTATTCTCAGAATTGTTAGGGACCTTGTAAACCCTAACTTTCTGAGGAAAGCATGCACCCGGTACGTACACATAGGGGCCCACAAAATAAGAAGAATAATAAGTTTATAATAGAAAATAAGATATCTATAAGTGAATATAATTGGACCGCGTCTTAGATTTCATAATTGAATCATGCATTCACACATGTCATTCATGATTTTTTAAAGAATGCGATATCTATGTTTGTACTTGCTGAGCAAAAGCTCATTAGTTATATTCATACTGTAGGTAAGCAACCTACAGCTTAGTTCATGGTGGATAATTTGCTAATGACGATGATGAGCAAGCGAAGGGATTATGGATATCACTACACAATTTATTTTGCAAAAGCTATTTTGAAAATTATTATTATTTATATTTTGAGATTATATATAAATTTATGACATGTAAGATCATATGAAAATTATTTTAGAGTATCCACTAAGTTTCCGTACTGAAAAAGGTAATCTGTTTAAATTTTATATGTAAAAAGTTAGACAATCTGATTTTTATTTGATAAAAAAGTTGATGTCAAATACTTGATACTGTATTTTTATATGCAGAAAAATCTGTCTAGAAAAATCCAAGACCGCCAATTCCCATACTGCTAAAGTTGTTGAAATAATATATTTGGTGATTCGACGACTTTTCTATACATGCATCAATTGGTCACCTTTTTTTATTATTCAAACCTTTTTGAATAATAATATGTGACCCAAGCTTATTGTGTGATAAAATAAATAATTATGACATCATAAAAATTCATTTCATAACTTTAGGTTAAAATTATAACATAAACTTTTATTTACATAAGGAATTTTGACAATTAACTTATTAATTTATTTTAATTCATTATCAATTTGGGTATTACAATAATATATCCACGTCTGTAAAACCTTAATGATAATATCTGCTGTAATTTCGTACCCTTCAGAGTGTGTTTGATTGGAGAGAACAATTGAAGGAAGGGGAGGGGTGGAGGGATTGGTGGAAGGATTTTGACAATTTTGATTGTTTGGTAAGAGAGAAGTGAGGAAGGAATAGATTAGAGGAGAGACTCATAATCCTTCCAAAAGCCTTAGTTTTAATCCCTTCAAATTGGAAAGATTTTTTGACGGATTCAATCTATCTCATTAATTAGAGATAATATATTCATGTTACAAATAAAAACTTTTCTTTCATTTTCTTTGTATCTCTATGTCAAATAAGATTAGATGATTTTTGCCTTATTTTCTTCTTGTCATACCAAACATCATAAAAGAAACAACCTCTCCCTTCTTCCCCATCTCCCTCACCTACGAGATCTGCCACTACCTCCTTCTACTTTTCTCTCCCTCCTACCAAACATAGCCTGAGTGCTGCAAAATGCTTTGCAGAATCTTGCAGAATATATATATATATATATATATATATATAAATCAGACAAGACTTTGTGAATGATCTAACAAGTTCACATTTATCCAAAACCTTTCCGTTTGTTAAAACAATCATCAAGGCAAACAACCACACTACATGTTACATGTTTATACAAGTGCAAAAAGAAATCTCAAAAATAAACATAAGTCCATCAATACAACACATCTTCAAAAGTTTGCTACTCAGTCTTCGGCACGCAACGCGACTGCATCGTCATTCATCAGTTTGTGGCACTATTGGGGTTCAGAATCAGTAGAATAAGTTGCCAGCAGTCCTGGCGATCTGCGAGTGCAACAGAAATATCATCCTGCAGTGCACGACCAGACTTCTGTCGATATTCTTCTTTCATCTTATCTATTTCAGCCACTGTCGTGATGACACTCACAATTGATTCACGATCAATTTGATCTATGTCTCTCATAGCACGTGTATATCGATCTATCATTGCCTCACACAGCTTCTGTAAAAAATAAAAATAAAAAATAAAAAAGTTACAAAATAAACCATATATATATATATATATTCATTTTTATCCCTCAATCATACTAGCTATTTATTCCAAAAAATAGTTTTAACGATCTTTTAAACTTTAAATTCAAAACTCGAGGTAAACACATATATTAAAAACCATCAACCAAACAAAAAGTGATATATATTCTATTGATCATCAAGCACACCAAGTTGCAAAGCATAGGGCCTGACTTGTCGTGTTCTCTGTTTTCAAATTTTATAATTATGTTTTTAAAGATGAGAACAAACACAATTCTCACTTGTTTTCAGAAAACATAAGGTGTTTTGTAATTATTGTCTGAAAATCTGGAAAACATATGAAAAAATGTAAATACATGATTTGAACAGTTTAATGGTCAAATTTTCAGAATAGTACTGATAAACAAACAGAGTTACTGCCCTGTTAGGGACAACTTTCAGGTTATGGAAGATTACCTCTGCAAAATACTCGGGACGGTTCCTAGAGCATTTGATTTTTGTTACAAGTCCATGCTCAACATGTCCATACCCTGCAAGCGTTAAATCCTGAGAAAACTAACTTCAGTTAGATACCAGTGAAAGTCGACTATAACATGAAATTTGGAAATAAGATAAAAAGGCATGAGAAGCAGTACATACCTCCTCCAGGAATCTTCCATATTTGTTGTGGTAACCATCAGCAACAACACGCAGATCTTCTTCACTTAGTCCACATACTTGGCTTGCGATAGCCATCTTGGGACGTTTTAAGTTCTCAAGAACTTTCTCATGCAGAAACCTCACAATCTTTTCAAGGCACTGTTTTTCTATTTTATTACCAATAGAAATTGGCTCCACACCTTGCAGCAGCTATATATATACAAATCAAGTTGAAACAATTAAGGATCAATTCTCTGTATATACAATTCGTCTGTACTTATCTTATTTACACACCTACATATAATATCAGGGACTAAACCAGGTAAGGCTTATGGGACTTAAGCCCCCAACCTTTTTACCTAGGCTTTTAAACGATATGCATTAATATATAAATATATATATATGTATGTATGTATGTCTTGGCGTAAAGTCAATCGATGTATAATTTGATGAGTAGAGAAGAAAAAACATTGTAACCATTTTTTAACACTACTGATGACTGAAATTTGTGAACAATGATATTATTCCATCTTATAATATTGGTAATCGATCTAGACATACTTATAAATCAAAGTGATAACAGCTGAGAACTACATATATAAAACTTGTATACGTACCAGCTTTCTATGATCCCCAAACGTGTGGTATTCAATGACCTCTTGAAGTTCTCTTCCAAATAGTGAAGAGTAGCTTTCTTTAATTCGTGGAATCTCCGACGAGTGCAGAGAACATATCTCCTCGGTAGCCTTTATAAGACAGTTCCCTTCAAATGCATTGTTGATTGAAATTGCAAGAAAATACTCTCTTGGAAGCCGCTGTCTCAGTACTAGATCCTGAGCGGTGAGGAACAAAATCAGAAATAGTAGTCACGACGAAAAATTGTGTGACTCTGAACTTTAAGAACTGCATAGCCAAATATAGTCCACGTAGGTAATTGGAGAGAGATTTAAAAAAACAAACAAAAAAGGGGGTACTGCATGGCCAAATTGGCATACACGTAATTCAAAAATCGTAATAGGGCTAGATGTTTCCCTTCTCATCAAAACTTCAATATATATATATATATATATATGTACGTACCCGACAATAGTAATCACCACCATATTGTTGGTTGCAAATTTCAATAACTGCCCGGTAGTACAATCCTCGGTCATTTTGTGTTGACCTATTACGAATCCTTTCATATTCTTGATTAAGGCTCGGTATGTCTTCTGATGATGAGAAATCCGAAACAGCAAAAATAAACGTATCAACATAATCAGGACCCGATAAGAGAGAAAAGAAACTACTGTGTTATTATTATGGATAGAGAGAGAATTTTCTTACTTTGAGGGATCAATTTTTGCCAATAAAATAAAAGACCCAACAAGATAGAATTCTCGTCACACTTGAGAAGAAGCTTACATTCTAAAACAGCGCAAATTTTAATTGGTCGATCATTTTATAGGTTTTACAAAGTAGCTTTTTTAACTTAAGATGAGATAGAAATAAATAACATTTTTATAGTGAATAATCATAATTAGGAAAGTTTTAAGAATATTTGAGATTATTAGATAAATGGACGTTTTTTGAATCCTTACAAATTGGACATCAATTAATTATTTGACCATAGTCAACCTGGTAGAATACGGTGACTCGAATTTTGTCTAGCCTGGCCTAAAAAACTCGCAATGTGACATATGTGGTGGAACTTTTAATTGTGATAATATTTAGGGGTCTCTGGTGATAGCGGAAGGCTCAGGCCGATAGGGATTCAGTATATATATATATATAGATGCATATCTTCTCCACTGTCCATAATTTTTTTTTCTATCTAGGACTTTTCATGTAAATTTGTATGTTCTTGTTTTTCGATTTTCTTGTTGCCTCTCGTTATTTTTGTAACACAATCAGTAAAAACTACTTATTAATATTGGTCAATCAGTGATTGACCACTAACTAACCATTCAAGATCATGCGAATGAGTTGCAAGCAGTCTTGGCGGTCCGCAAATGCTTCAGAAATGTCGTTCTCCAGTGCCCTTCCAGACTTCTTCCGATATTCTTCTTTCATCATCATCATATCCCTTTCAGCCACTGTCGTTATGACCCTCACAATTGTTTCATAATCAATATGATGATCTTCATCTATCATCCCCTCTATGTTTGGATCTCTCATTTCTCCAAATGCCTTGTACAGGTTCTGTAAAAATTTGGAAATGCATTATAAGACTAACTTACAAAATAAACCCCCTATATTTATTTTTTTTTTTTTTCCACTCCATCAGCTATTTATTCCTAAAAATATTTATCACAATCTTATTATTTTAAAATTCGATGCGACGGTACAAATTGAAGGGAAAAACACATACACACACATATAGCAAACCATCAACCAAACAAAAAGTGATTATAGTCTATTGCTCACTAAACACACCAACTTGCAAATGGTAGTTTTCCAGTATTTAAGTGGGAAAATCTCCAATTGGACACTTTCGGTTGAAGGTCATCAGCCTCCAAATATCTTTAATATTTAAAAAAAAAATCAATATTTAGCTCTGTTGAATACTTCCAAATTAAATGTTCAAATCATAATCATCATGAACATGCGGATGGAAAATATATAAAATAATTGAAATATAAGACACGTTTAAATAGTTTATTAATGACCAAAAATTTCAGAAAAGTACTAAACAAAAACAGAAGTTAACAGGGCGGTTTACTCTGCATGCCCTGTTACTGAAAACTTTCAGGATGAGGAACATTACCTCTGCATAATACTTGGGACGGTTCATAGCGCATTTGATTTTTGTTACAAGCCCATGCTCAAAATGTCCATACCCTGCAAGCGTTAAGTCCTGAGAAAACTAACTTCAGTTAGATACCAGTGCATGACAACTAAAACATGAAATTTGGAAATAAGATTAAAAAAAAAAAAAGGCAAGAGAAGCAGTGTATACCTCTACCAGGGTCCTCCTATAATCTGTACTGTATCGATCAACAGCAATTCGCAGATCTTCTTCATTTAGTTCATAAACAAGGTCCATGATAGCCTGTCGGGGACATTTGTAGGTCTCTTGAACTTTTTCATGTAGATACCTCACAATATTTTTAAGGCGCTCTTCGCCTACACCAGCATTTCGATGTGGTACGCGTATGTGCTTTAGCAGCAGCTATGTATACACAAATCAAGTTGAAACAATTAAGAATGAATTCTCTATAAAGAACTAATATCTACTTTATCTTATTTACGCACCTCTATATATATGAGGGTGTGTGTGTGTGAGTACGTATGTATATTTAGTATAATTATTAGGATGAAATCCTAAAACTCAGTTTATGAATTAATGATATTGATAGCACAATAATGTTTTAGCAATTAAGTATGAAATGTGATAACTAATCAATAACGTCACAGGAGAGTCTGTTCAAAACCTGAAGAGACAAATGAAAATTTTCAAATTAACTATAATTACTAGCTCTTTAGGTGGTTTTAAACAAACAAAACAGGGGAAGAGGTGTGTTTTTAAACGATATGCATGTAATACTGATCAATCCATTAGTATTCTTTTATGTATATTTTTGGCTTAAAGTCAATAGATCTCTAATATGATGAGTAGAAAGAGGAAAAAAAAAAAGAATCGTAACCATTTTTAACACTACTAGAGACAGAAATTTGTGAACAATAATATTTGTAATCTAGGCATTGCGTATAAATCATTTTGATAACAGCTGAGAACACATAAAAACATGTATACCTTTCTGTGATCCCCAAACGTGAAGGTTTGTATCTCGTCTTGAAGTAGTCTTCCAAATAGTGAAGGGTAGATTTGTTTAATTTGTCGAATGTCCGATGAGTCCAGAGAACATATCACGTTCGTGGCTGGTGTAAGCTCGTTCTTGCTCAAATACTCGTTGATCAGAGTTGCGAGATAATACTCACGTGGAAGCAGGAGGCGCAGTGCTAGATACTGAGTGGTGAGGAACAAAATTAGTGATACTAATAGTTGTGAAGAAAAAAAAGTGTGATTTTTGGAACTTTAAGAACCGCATGCATAGCCAAATATAGTTCCGGCAGGCAATTGGAGGAGAAAAAAATAAACAAAAAATATAAAAGGGGTAGGGCATGGCCTAATAGGTGTCCATACACGTAATTCAAAAACCATAATATCGATTGATGTAATTCCCTACTGATCAGAACTTCAAGAGTCTTATATATGTACGTACCCGCATTTGGTTATCATGACCAAGTACTTTGCTGCAGCTTTCAATAACTGCCCGGCAGAACAATCCTCGGTCATACTCATACCATGCTGCCATACGACGAATCCTTACAAATTTTGCAACCCACTGAAAACCCAATCCTGAGAATCGAATATCCAAAACTTAAAAAAAAAATGGGCATATCGAGAAAATTAGAACCCAAGAAGAGAGAAAAAGAAGCTATTGTGTTAACTAACCAATTCAATGTTACGGAGAGAATGAGAAATTGTCTTGTTTTGAGGGATTAATTTTTGCATGTATATAAAATAAAGGACCTAACAAGATAATTCTCGGCACACACAAGAAGAAGCTAACGTTCTAAAACAGCGGAAAAATTAAACTTTAATTCGTAGACCATTTTATAGGTTTTACAAATAGATAAATAGAAAGTTTCTTTTTATTTAAGGGTTAATTTCAAAAATACCACCTGTGGAAAAAGTATTATTAAAATTGACATCACTTTTGTTTCCTTTCATTCCTAGTACTGCTACGTCATCACCATCAATTAAGGTGGATGTAAAAAGTCAAAAATGCCCTCAGGCAAGCCTAAATCTTATTTTTTTCTCACTTTCCCGCCTAGCCATCCACCCATTTTGAAACTCAAATATTCATCTAATACCCTAATTTGATTTAAAACTATTTTCACTATTTTAGAAAGAGAAACTTCCATCTGTCTAGAGAGAGAAACTCTCACCGTCGGAAATCACTCTAAAAACCACTCGGAAACTGTCAGAAACCACTATCAGCACCCTCTATAAAGCTTTTTTCAACTCTGTAATAGCTAGAGAATATTCTAAAATCACTCAAAACCAGTTTAAATTTCTTGAATCTCCCATATCCAAACCCAAGAAGTTGGCAGAGAAAAACATTACTCCCGAAAAGAGGAATGTTCGGCTAATGGCTTCGATAGACAAAAGACTATCGGTAGAGAAAAATCCTCAAAAACCGGAACCAGAGAAAAAAAGAGGGGCGCCCGAGAAATGGTCGAAGAAAAATAAGGGGGAAATCTGTATTGCTAGTTGATTTTCTAAAAAAAAAATGCATAAAAATTATAATATTTGTATTTTTATTTGATTTTATGACATAAACTAAATGTTTGTTAGTTTGGTATTTGGATTTTGAGAGAAAAATTTAGTATATTGGTTTATATAAATTTTTATACTATATTAAATATTATTACAGTCGCTGTCATTTACAGGGGTTGGTCATTTACATAATGACCGAGCGGTAATTTTTTAATGACCTTATTTTTGTCTGTGTGAATACAATATAGGTCATTTATACAAGGGAAATTATAATTTCTTTTAGGATCAACATGTAGTTATTGTAAAATACACACGGATGATATAACACGCCATTACAAATTGGAGATTTAAAAAAAAAAATTTAACAAAATCTAACATTTTTGATCATTTTGAGTAAAGGTCATTCATGTTATGACCTATGTCTAATAAAAAATTTTAAAAAATCTAACATTTTTGATCATTTTTAGTAAAGGTCATTCATGTTATGACCTATGTCTAATAAAAAATTTAAAAAAATCTAACATTTTTAATCATTTAAAAAAATCTAACATTTTTGATCATTTTTGAGCAAAGGTCATCATATTATGACCTATCTCTAATAAAAATTTTAAAAAATCTAACATTTTTGATCATTTTTGAGTAAAGGTCATTCATGTTATGACCTGTCTAATAAAAAATTTAAAAAAATCTAACATTTGTGGCCATTTTGAGTAAAGGTCATTCCTGTAATGACCACCCGGTCATACCACTTATGACATATGTCTAAGAAAATTTTTTTAAAAAAAATCTAACATTTGTGGCCATTTTTTTAGCAAAGTTCATTCTTGTTATTACCCGGTCATAACAGTTATAACCTATGTCTGAAAAAAATTTTAATAAAAAATCTAAAATTTTTTAGCATTTTTTAGTAAAGGTCATTCCTTTATGACCACCAGGTCATAACAATTATGACCTATGTCTAAAAAAAATATAACATTTTGGTCATTTTGAGTAAAGGTCATTCCTATTATGACCACCCGGTCATAACAGTTATGATCTATGTCTAAAAAAATTTTTTAAGAAGAACTCTAACATTTGTGGCCATTTTTAAGCAAAATTCATTCATGTTATGAACACCCGGTCATAACAGTTTTGACATATGTCAAAAAAAAATTTTTAATAAAAAATCTTACATTTTTGGCCATTTTTGAGTAAAGGTCATTCCTGTTATGACCACCCGGTCATGAAAGTTAAAACCTATGTCTAAAAAAAATTTAAAAAAATATATAAAATTTTTGGCCATTTTCCAATAAAGATAATTCTTGTTATGACCACCCGGTCATAACAGTTATAACTTATGTCTAAACAAAAAATTTAAAATATAACATTTTTGATCATTTTTTAGTAAAGGTCATTCCTGTTATGACCACCTGGTCATAACAGTTATGACCACCCGGTCATAACAGTTATGACCTATGTCTAAAAAAAATTTAAAAAAATATAATATTTTTGGTCATTTTTTAGTAAATGTCATTCATGTTATGACCACCTGGTCATAACAGTTATGATTTATGTCCAAAATTTTTTTTTAAAAATCTAACATTTTTGGTCATTTTTGAGTAAATGTCATTAATGTTATGACCACCCGATCATAACAGTTATGACATATGTCTAAAAAAAATTTTAAAAAAAAATTCTAACATTTTTTACTATTCACACAGACAAAAATAAGGTCATTAAAAAAATTATCACCCGGTCATTAAAATAATGACCAATGAACAAGCCCTATAAATGACACCAACAGTAATAATATTTAATATAGTATAAAAATTTATATAAACCACTATACTAAATTTTCCTCTCAAAATCCAAATACCCAACTAACAAACATTTAGTTTATGTCTCAAAATCAAATAAAAATGCAAACATTATAAGTTTTATGCAATTTTTTTTTTTTTTTTTTTCAGAAAATCAACTAGCAATACAGATTTCCCTTTTATTTTTCTTCGACCATTTCTCGGGCGCCCTTCTTTTTTATCTGGTTCCAGTTTTTGAGGAATTTTCTCCACCGATGGCCTTTTCTCTACCGAAGTCATTAGCCGAACATTCCTCTTTTCGAGAGTAATGTTTTTCTCCGTCAACTTCTTGGGTTTGGATATGGAAGAATCAAGAAATTTCAACTGGTTTTGGGTGGTTTAGAATATTCTCCAACTATTACAGAGTTCGAAAAAACTTTATAGAGGGCGTTGATGGTGGTCTCTGACAGTTTCCAAGTGGTTTTTAGAGTGATTTCCGACAGTGAGAGTTTCTCTCTCTAGATGGAAGTTCTCTCTCTAAAATAGTGAAAATAGTTTTAAATCAAGTTAGGGTATTAGATGAAGATTTGGGTTTCAAAATGGGTGGGGGCTAGACGGGAAAGTGAGAAAAAATAAGGTTTAGACTTGCTTGAGGGTATTTTTGACTTTTTACACCACCTTAATTGATGTGATGCCGTGACAGTGCTACGAATGAAAAAAAAAAAGTGATGCCAGTTTTAATAATATTTTCTGACATGTGCTATTTTTGAAATTAACCATTTATTTAAATAGATGATCTTGATCATTTTTAATTTAATAAAAAAATTACCATCAATCATTGAAATATACATATTAATATTGGTCGATCATTATTTGACCATGTCCATCAATCAATCATAACAAAACTTCTAATAAATATATAATTTATCATTTAGAAAATTTACTATTTACTGTTACTTCTCTTAATTATTTTAAATAGTGCAATTTTCTTTTTTTTTTTTATTTTGTAAAAAATACTATTTAGTACAATTTTTGTTAATGGAACTTTATTTCTCTATCAATCAAAATATAATTTAGATTTTGTTCTTTACAAAATCTTCACTTCTTCTAGTGTCGACTTAGTACCTAAGATATATGTATGCGATTTAAAAGTAGCGCACAACAAACTATTTTCATTTGCTTAAAAAAAAAAAACAAACAAACAAACAATTTTCACTATAAAAAATGTAAAAAAAAAAAAAAAAAAGTCTCGAAATTAATTAATCAGACAAAAACGAGACAGTACCTGATGGTATATCCAAAGTAGAACTTATATGGTTAACCAAACATCTATAGCGCGCCTCCTCAAGGTTAAAAATTGAATCAGATCCACCAAACCAGTCGCTCCAATGTCCGAAATGGGGTACCTGTATTCGTTAGAACATGATGAAGACCTCTCCATTTAAAAGGAATTGGAGTTATTGATATATTTATATATATATATATATATATATATATATCTATCCTATATAAATAGAAGAAAAAGTCACCAAAAGATTCCTGTGTACCTACACTCAACTTGCATGCTTTTTAATTTTAAAGAATTCTTTGGGGGTTTATGTTGAGCGTCCGCAATTAGTGGTAGAAGATTACTATTATTATAAGAGATTTTTTAAACTATTTTACGAAATAATATTTGTTTTTATGGTTATTGTTTAGATTATTGATGCTCCAAATTTTTTCCTTTTCTTTTCCTTTTTTCTTTTTTCCTACAGCGAAAAATATTTATTGTTTTGATTAAACAATCTTAAAAGCAAAGGGAAAAAAATGAACTGAAAAAATAATACCAGTAAGAGAGATCTTGATGGACTTTGTATTATGCATAGAAAAAAAAAAAATCAATTAATGAATCGAGTTGAACAAATAAACAAGCAAATATGAAGACCAGCGTCCTCGAAACACAAAACATATATACATCCCATCTGGGAAAAAAAGCAGTTGAAATGAAATCCAAGCAAAGAAAGGTTTCCCGAAATTTCTGCAAAATTGAAAGATCCAATCTAATCCGAAGCTTTTTTGAGGAGAAAGTCCGAAGCTAAATATGACTTTATGTATTAAAACGGAACAAACACAACAGATCGAACTTCTACAAACTTTTCATTTATGAAAAATTAAAAAAAGAAAAAAAAATCTACCAAACTGTGAAATTAAAATTAAAAAAGAAATTAATCACACAAAATCTCAATTACTTGACGGCCAATTAATCTTTACCCGAATACAGCGGCCATATCCATGAGCTGAAACTTCCAGTTGTTCCGAAGACACGGCAGTAAGGGCCGAGAGGTTTTCTGAATTGGAGGTGATAGGTAGGGTTTGGATAGAAGCCAAGTCAATGCTCTACTATTGCACAGTTCATGGCGTAAGATTGACGCGATCGAGTGTGTTGTCTTGCCATTAGTCGGGCTTTTTACAATATTAACCTCCAATACCATAAATATACACACACACACATATATATATATATATATATTACTTGGCTTTTACAATATTAATCTAAAAGTAATTGTCCAAAAAAAAAAAAAAGCCTCCGATAACCTCTCTCTCTCTCTCTATAATATATATATATATATTACTTAAGCCACTAAAAATATTAACGGTTTCCATGTACATTTCAAATATATTAACATTCAATAATAAATGAAACTTCCCTTTCAAAGAAAATAATAAATGAAACTTCCAAAACATCATTTCTATTGTCTATATTATGCCAGTTAAATTTGAGATAATTCGTACTATCAGAGAACGCATGGTATGAATATGCATGGTTATATAATTTTACTTAGTACTCATTTTATACATTTTTAAAATAAACATTCGAATCTTCCTAATTTTAAAAACTTAAAAATAATCATAAGAACATATCCAAGATTTTATTCATGTGTGGGTACATAAAGGAACTTTTCTTTTTTATTTCTCATCAAAGTAATTTTTTCCCTGTAGGTAACTTATTTGTCATAATATATTTTAAAGAGGTTAATTAAAATTCAATTTAAAACAATCAAATGTTATTGTATGATATTGGTAATATTTTTTAGGGAGAAAAAAGATATTGGAAATATCACAATTAAATCTAAACCAATCTTATAGTATGATTTTGGTAATATTCTTTAGGGAAAAAGGATAATGGTAATATCATTGCAAATCTTCCCCCCAAAAAAACCTAGCAATCTTTTCTTCCTCACATATATGTTGCAGCAAAGCATCAATAAAAAGCAAACAGTCAAATACAAAAATCAAAATTAATCTAACGAGAAAAATAAATAAATTTCATATATTTTCTTGTAGTTAAGCATGCGTTTCATTAAGGGAGACACATTTGTCTTTTTTAATTCGTTTGTTTTACCAAATCAAAAGTGTGATGGTTTGAACCAATGATATTTAGAAATTCAATTGAATGGTTGGTACCAAAGGCGAACAAAAAAAAAAA